>JAQIXW010001705.1:0-18081 GCA_034700685.1 Willowsia buskii | reverse complement strand
TTATTCTAGTACAGTGCGTTTGCAATTACAATCCATTGCAAATAGTAGAAACTCTTAAGCTTTACAACAAAACAACACATCATTTCACACAAACATCTCTATCATTCAATGTACAACTTAATTCACCATCGTCATATTATTTTGAAATGAAGATGATGGCACAATGCGGTCTAGCTGGACTTAAAATTAACAATGGCGAACATTTCCAGCTCTCGTGTAAGCATAGACAATAGCTTCCCATCGGAGAAGTAAAGCTCATCGCTTAAAAGTACAAGGTGCTGTATGCTGAAAGCTTAAGAGCAAGAGATTAAGCAAAAACATAAACTCACAGAAAAAAATGCATGACAATGCTTCTTCCCTTTAAAATATTAAATGAACCGACAAAAAATGAACACAGATGAAGAGTGTGAATGGTGAGGCAATCATAAACAATAATTGAGAGAGTATAAAATTGTGAAACTGCAAATATCTTCCACATGAATGCGTGAATTTTTTTTACACTTTTGCATAAAACTGAAATTTGGTCATAATACATTCTTTTTTGTTTATCCAAATAACATGCTCATGCTTTTGAAGTTTCATTAGTTTTTCACTCGTGCTACAGGTTACAGGTATCAGTCCTGGAAATTTTCTTCCATGAGTTTAGATTTCTTTCTTAAACCCCGTCTTAGATCAACTCGTCGTTTACCTTTCTATTTTAACTGTCATGTATATTGAACTTGCATCAACGATTATTCTTTTCACAATCTCTTTATTCATATATCTTAACATATCGTCTGGTGGGGGGTCCAAAAATGGAAGACAACGGTTAAAGTCTTTACCAGGTTAGTAGGAATAATTTATACGGAAATAAACCACTATGTCAATAATTTTGCATGATATTTTATTTACCCACTCTTGATATGAGCTGAGACCTCGTTACGAACTACATCAATGTTTGGTTATTGTTATTTAAATCCAAAAGTATTTATATACCCAGCAAAAGCTTTCGCTAGAGTTATATTTTTAGACTGGCACGTGGATGACCTTTACTGTATTGTGTAACCTTAACTGAAGATGTGAAGGCTTCATTGAAAAAAATCATCGTATACTAATAATAGTTTTCATATTTAATTTTAGGCCCAATGAAAGTTCCTTGGCTTGGTAGTATCCCTAGCCTTTTATACAACATTGGGAGAAACGTGATTGAAAAGTCGTCTTTTGAGTTGTTGGAGAATATGAAAGAAATATGGGGAAGTCCTATTGGCGTACGTGTCGGCAAAATAAATGGAGGTAGGGTTTTAAGGATTTACTACATGATTTGTTTTGACAAAAATGTATAGAGTATTTTAAAATGATAAATATATTTTTGTTTGAGATCAGTCATAATCGATGATATCAAAGTGGCAAGAAAATTGATGTTGTCTGAGGACTGGAGCAACAGGCTTGATGACAATCCCTATTGGTATGCACGGTCTTTTGATAACCATTATGGACTCCTGATTTCAAATGGGGATGGATGGAAGGAAATGAGAAAATTTGTTCACAAAGCTCTCACAAGGCATGGTTTTGGACGTACTCGTGCTTTGGAAATGATCCACGAAATAGAAATACTCAACTTTTTTGATCATCTTGATAAGCTTCGTGATGCAAGCAAAGGACAAGTGATTGACATGCAGGGACTTTTTAATGTGTCCACATTCAACATTTTATGGCGAATGGTAGCCGGATCCAGGTTTTCATACAACAATGTAGAGATTATTCACATGATGAAGCTACTCGAAGAATTTGCTCGTGGAGTCCATGCTCGGGAAATGGGAGGACTAGTATTTCCGTGGCTCAGGAATTTTCCAGCATTTTCAGGATATAACAAATTTATTGACAATCATAAAAAAATACAAAACTTCTTTTTGGTGAGTAAACCCAATTATGCCACAAAATGTTTCAAATGATGCGACAACAATAATTACAACCAAAATCAAGATAACATTTTTAATTTGTTCTGGTCTTGTATGTGTAGTAATACTATAGTAGTCACACCGCAAAATCAATAATTGATTTGGTAGATGCTGACAATTACTAAATTTTCTTTAACCTTCAGAACATAATCAACGAGCGTCGACGAGTAGGCGACTACAAGGAGAAGCAAGAGAACTTTATTGACGTGTTTCTTCAAGAAATTGATCAGCACAAGGCTGAAAATACTTTTCCAAATCATTACACAGGTACTATATAGGCGCAAAACCACATAATCACACGTACCTATTATGTGTGTAACAACGTTACGATTAGTTTTAACAAAACCATCAAAAGACCAAAAAACTACAAAAAAATGTTGCATTGGTCTTTGGCAACTTGTGCTCTTCTGCTTCTGCACTAGTGCACATTGCGAAAAGTAAAAACTCAACATCTATTTTTTGTACTAATTATCTTTTAGATGAGCAATGCATAATGGTTTTAGTGGACTTATTTGTGACCGGATTCGTTCCAACTGCATCATGCCTGGAATTTCTTGTAATGTTCATGGTTCTTCATCCAGAGATTCAAAAAAATGTTCATGAAGAAATCGACACTGTGATTGGAAGAAAAATCAGATTTCCATCGATCAACGACACGGATAAGTGAGCACAAAAGAACTAGATTATTAAAGGTTATGTATGATTATGCGAGAAAATGTGAGCTCATGTTAAATATATCTGGCTTCACCTTCTCTTACCCTCTCAGGATGCCGTATACACAGGCTGTTTGTCTTGAGGTCCTACGGCATGTTACATTTATACCAATCACAACAAGATCAGCCACAAAAGACACTCAAATACTTAATTATTTCATTCCGAAGGTTGGTTTTAATATTTAAAATATCTCATTATTTTTTATTGAAAACTTTGTGTGTGATGATACATGCTTAAACATTAACTATCATCAGTGGTTATTTCTCATCTATTTTGTGGTTCGGAACTAACCGGAAGCCAAGTTCAATGAATCTTGTTCAATGAAATACTATAATATCGATTTGCAGGGAACAATTGCAGCACTAAATTTATATGCTATGCATCACGACAAAAAGATGTGGAAAGACCCGGAACAATTCATTCCCGAGAGATTCCTTGACGAAAATGGAAAGCTATCGAATATACAGGATGACTTGCTTCCTTTTGGCACAGGAAAACGTGTTTGTCCAGCGGAAGTATTTGCTCGAGTGTCAACCTTCACGTATTTCACTTACCTAATGCAAAAATACTCGTTTGAGTGTCCACCTAACACAACGCCACCAGACCCCACGCCAAATGTGGGATTAGGAAATTATGCAAAGCCTTTCCGTTGTGTTATTCGAGAAAGACTGTTGGTCTCTTCAAGCATGATAGCTGATGTTACTTCAAATGCAAGTAGATATGGTGCCGGTAAATATGATGAAGAAGACATTGGGACATTTGTCTAAATGTAGACAAGACACAAATTCCTGCATGCAATTATTGTAAATATATTTTATTTGTTTATTTTTACCAATTAACTAGCAATAAAACAACAGTTTTGTCAATACAAAAGTGCTCAATTTTTAATGGCGTTACTTTATCAAAGTATGAGTTCCTGAAAAAACTTATTCCGAGAGAAGGGCAAGATTTGATAAACTTTCGGAACCAGACTGAATTGCTATTCTTTCGGATAAATGTAAGATTGCTTCGTAATTTTTGTAGTACACTTACACATGATGCACGAACATTAGCTGCTTCACCGTAACAGGCAATATCGAACGCGGCAGCGTTGATGAAAATCACAAAAGAAAATGCAAATATCATTGCTCCCTCTTGGGTATTGTAGGTGACTAAAATGAACAAGTAGACAATTTGTGAGGTCATTGATGACATTGACAAGGCCTCAATGATCAGTTCTCGATGGATGTCGTTGTAAAGATTGCAAAGAATCTGAAACTCTCGAAAACACACATCGACTCCTTTACTGGTTGCTGTTGTAGATAAGATTTTTGCAAGTCTGGGCGCATAAAAGTCCTGGTCCTTGCTCATTTGTAATAGTCCCATTGCAAACCTGTCAACCAACGAACAAATAACTGGTCCATCTAGTGATCATGATGCTCTGCGTTATAATGTGTATACTCTATGAAAGCTTGGAAATCTACAAACCTATGGAACATCCATGGTAAAGACCCCAGAGCGTAAAATGCAACTGCAACATTGCAACTGATGACAAAGTTAAGGACAGGTAGGGCTTGCCACCACAGACAAGCATTTAATGACCAAACGGTCATAAAATTCAAAGCGTACTTTACTGAACCGTTGACAAATGGTTGTCGCATTGGCATTTGGACCGATTGGTAAAAAATGTTGTATGCGTTGAAAGGTGAGGCTGGCGCTAATGCTGCAGTAAACGCTACCACTACTATCAGAAATGGAATACTGTGGTACTGGAACTCACAAAGGAGTTTGAGTGATCTGGTCTTGTATTGCCCCGGTGAATAGCCTGTGAAACATAAGATCATGAAAATGACGTGGAATGATTCCCTGTCATCATGATTTTTTTGTCTAATTGAAATTTATTGTAAAATGAGTAAGGTTGGTTCACCTGCTCCATATTTCTTTTCAAAATTCAAAAGTCCATTAAAAAATTGAGTAAAGTCAGGAGAATGACAAATGAAGAACCAGTGCAAGCACGCGAAGACGACCTCCACAACCGTGAAGAACCCTTGAATAGCTTTATCCGGAATGTCATCGTAAGAGATTAATGAAACAACAGACAAAGCTGCAGTTAATAGAAAGACAGAAGTTATGACGTAACCCGCATGATAGCTTTGCTGAGCATAAAATTTTTCTGTAAGAGGATCCCACTCCAAAGGATTGAAATTGGTGTGCCGAATTCTCCCTCGCTGCAAGGGACGCAACAAGTAGGGAAGTATTCCACCTGTAATCAGCGTCATTTCCAGGTGATTGTGCTTTCTTATGTTCGGATGAAAACAAATGTTAGACAACCAAAAATGTAAAGAAAATCAGTTTTTCTGTAGAGTATAGAATTTTAGCTTTTTGACTACAGATGTGCTGGAATTTAACTGGAATAGTAGAAACACTTGTTTAATTCGTTTACTTACTGCTGTGGATTGGAACAACTAAAACCAGAGATAGGTAGATGATAGACCGATAAACGTTTAAATAATAATGATAATTTGCCAAACAGCTCGTCAATTTCATATCTTTCAGCAATCTTTCACCTTGTTTTGTGCTGTTTACAGACAATCAGGCAGAACATCAAAAATAATTTTTGTACTTACATCTTTTAGACTAAAATTTGGTCTTTTAATTAAAGATTTAATCGCATTTGTCATCCGTCATCGCCCATTACTGGATTATGATTTCATGTTCCTTCCTGTGGTTTATTCTCTCTCTATTCTAAGTATATGTACTTCAGAATATATATCCTATCCTAACCTATAGATTTCGCAGGAAATGTTGAAGAAAATGATGTAGTTCTAGTAATTAATGTTCGACATTTGCATTCATTAATTATTCCTTTGCTCAATATTTGCTATTTGCCATACTGGACTGATGGATCTAACTACCGATTGTTCCCTCTTCAATGTCACCTCACTATCAATTTAAAAATAGAAAAGCTTATATATGACGAAGCATTTGATAGTGATTCTTATCTGCCTATCGCTATTTAGATTGGAGCAATATGCCATTTTAAGCTCCTACTGCCATTAAAGCACAATACAGGACTAAAGTATGTATGTATGGTCCCTTGAAAAAATCTACGGTTCATTACAAACGGAAGCGCGAAGGAAAAAATTGCATGTATCAGTAAATATGACTATGACTATAATACGCATGAATATTTTATGGTTGTTATTTTATATGCAGGTCTTCTTTAAGTTTTCCTTCATTGTTTTAGTTCAACTATATTTTTATTCACAAAACACAATCCTACAAACTACATATTCAGTCAAAAACAAGTCAAATGAAATATGTATATAAGCGTAATAAGAAGAAATAGTAGTTCCAATATTCCATTTCAAAATTATGTACATACGAATATTCAAAATCCTAAAATCAATGAATCATTATTATCCTTTTCACCATCATTACTTGGTTCTGTTGAATTAGTGTCAACAGTTTCGTTTATGACACTAGCTAAATCGTTATGTAAGCTCCGGTCAGGGGTATAATGAGCAGCATTGGACATCCCCCCATTGAGATGCATAGTCCGCACATGTCGCTGTAAAGAATGTTCAGTTCCAAAGTGCTCATTACACTGGCGACATTTCGGCCTTCTCAGTTCAATTGTGCACTCTTTTACATGCTTTTCATGATTTTCTTTAACTTTAAAACGCTTTCCGCATTTCTCACACAAAAACGAGGGTTGCTTGTTGTAGTTGTGGACATAATACACGTGCCTTGCTAAAAGTGTCTTGTTTGCAAAAGCTTTCGAGCACTGTGAGCATTTCGCCTTTGGTTCCTTCAGATGCACATTGTCTATATGCTCATTCAATCGTTGAACACTGGAAAACCAAGCCCCACATTTCTTTGGGCATTTGTGGGTCCTGTCTTTCCACCATTTCTTGTTGTGCAGCGGAGTTGTTTTCATATGATGTTCCAGTTCCGCAGCCGATTTTGACTGGAAACCGCACGCAGAGCACATGAAATTCATGGAATCAGTAGAATTTGTAACACCCGTCGAGTCGTGTGGTACTGCGGAAGTTGTATAGTCAGAACTTCCGGTTGTTTCACGCTCTTTATCATCGGAATAAGTACTCTTATTTGTCATGAAACGGCAGACATTTTGCTTCTTGTGATTAAGCAGTGCCCTGTGAAAATTAGAAACAAAACATTTAAAAAATTCTTTTCACGGTTGGAATTGATTGACATATTAAAGTATAAACATACCAAGACCGACGGAATGCTCGAAAGCAATTTTCACAACGGTGAACGAGCTCGGGCGCTGATCTATTGACCACAAAGTAGTTCCGGCGACCTGAGCCATGACGGAGTATCATCTTTGCAAATTCGTCGTTCTCTGCTTCGATCTTTTGAAACACCGGATCTTGCTTTATTAAATCGTTCACATACCCAATGTCCTGTATCTTATGGTCCCAGCTCAAAATCTTTTTGTGAACAGTTTCCCTAATTTTTGCCTCATCCCATTCCTTATCGTCATTTTCTGCTTCTCCATCTATGACGGATTTGTTAATGAAACATCCTTTCGCGGAAACGGCTGCAGCATTTAGACTACCGCTTTCATGCATGGTCTTGGGAGCTTCCGGATAAGCGTTTAGATGTTCTCCTTTCACATGAACGGGGCCATTTTCAGTTTCAATAATTTTATCGTATAAATGAATGCTTTCCGTTTCGAAGACTGACTCTGTTTTCAAATTAGATTCTAATGGAGAGTCATTCACTGAAAAATCCTTTGTCTCCATCCGCTTTACTCTCAAAGATTCTCTGAATCGCTTTACCTGGTTTGGAATTCTGAGTGCACTCGTGGCAACACTTTCTTTGCCAACTTGTGGACATGTTGCAACGTGCGTATACAGTGAGTCAGGTTTAGTGAAAAGCTTCCCACACCACTTGCACTTGATCCTGTTTTCCTTCAGGTGTACCGCCACATGCCTTTCCAAACGGAAGTAGTCCCCTGCTTTGAATTGACAACCAGCAAATTTGCAAGCAAAAGGTGAATTTTGCATATGAACTGATACAAAGTGGGTTTTTAGACCATGATGGGAGACAAAACCACTCTGGCAAATGGCACATTTCATCTTTTTCTCACGATGCATTCTAATCCGGTTTGGTCTGCCGTGGAGGGCAAGATGTTCCTTCATAGAGCCTCGGGTTATCATTTTCCCACATTTCAAACACTTTTCTTTCACCGCTCGATTTTGTGCACTTATCTTTTGTTTTCTCTTACTTTCTTCAACTTTGTTCTTATTAACTGGTTCACAATGCGACAAAACGCAGTCGCAATTTTGTTGGTCGTGATCCTCCGTGTGAAAATGGGCCACATGCATTTCAAGATAAAACGCTTTCACGTATTCATTACAAAATGTGCATTTTACTTTTCGCATGTATCTATTGTAAAGTTCATTAGAAGTGAGCCCCCTTCTGTTCGTTTCTAAATTACGCCGCTTGCAGTACAATAGATATTTTTCCCGACCAGTTAATTCACTAATTCCTCGCCCGGGATATTTTCTTTTCCTTCCTTGACACTTTTTCGGCATTCTTTCAGCAGCAGTTAAAGTATCAGCACAGGTCATAGTTTTTTTCATATGATGCTGGAGTCCCGTAACCGATTTGGTTTGGAATCCACATGTAGAGCACACGAAATATATGGAATCAGCCACATCCTTCGGCTCTTGGGATTTTGAAGCAGCGGAAATTGTACACTCAGTGCTTCCAGCTTCAAGTGCAACATGTTCAGTATTATCAGAACTAGTTTCTTTTGTGGTCATGAAGTGGCACACATTTTGCTTCTTGTGATTAAGTAGTCCCCTATATGAAAATTAAAAATACAAGATTATCATCAAGAAAATCATCTCTTTATGATTTTAATTCACATAATATTCATTATGCAAATTAACACAGTTGAACCTACCAAGGCAGACGGAATGCTCGAAAACAAACGTCACAACGGTGGACAGAGTCGGACGCTGATTTATTGACTACAAAGAAGTTTCTGCGAGCAGAGCTATCTTGACGGAGTATCCTATTTGCGAATTCCCCGTTCTCTGCTTCAATCTTTTGAAACACAGGATCTTGCCTTATTAGATCGTTCACATAACCAATGTCCTGCAGTTTATCGTCCCAGCTCAAAATCTTTTTGTTTACGGTTTCCCTAATTTTTGCCTCATCCCATTCCTCCTCATCTATCACAGATCTGTTACTACTGGAAGACATTTCTGTGGAACCGGCTGTACTATTTAAGCTGTTGCTTACAGATTTGTTCCTGCAAGCTTCCGGATAAGCGTTTAGCTGTTCTCCTTTCACATGAGCGGGGCCATTTTCAGTCTCGATAATTTTATCATACAAATGAATACTTTCCATTTCGAAAACAGATTCTGTTTTCACATCAGATTCTACTGGGGATGTGGAATCACTTGTTAAAAAATCCTTTGCTTCCACCCGCTTTACTTTCAGAGATCCTTCGAATAGCTTTGTAATCTTCGGTTTACTAGTAGTGACAACACTTTCTTTGCCAACTTGTGGACAAATTGCAACGTGCGTATACAGTGAGTCAGTTTTCGTGAAAAGCTTCCCACACCACTTGCACTTGATCCTGTTTTCCTTTAGATGTACCGCCACATGCCGTTCTAAATGGTTATAGTCGCCTGCTTTAAATGTACAACCAGTAAACCTGCAACGATAAGGTGAATTCTGCATATGAACCGCTACAAAGTGAGTCTTTAGACCAGTCTGGGTGGCGAAATCACTATTGCAAAGGTCACACTTCATCTTTTTCTTGCAATGCATTCTAATTCTGTTTGGTCTGTCGTGGAGAGCGAGATGTTCCTTCATAGCCCCTCTGGTTATCATTTTCCCACATTTAACACATTTTTCTTTCGCTGAAGGGACTTTGCTTTTATCAACTGGTTTGCAATGCAACAAAATGCAGTCGCAATTTTGTTGGTCGTGATCCTCCGTGTGAAAGTGGGCCACATGCATTTCAAGATAAAAAGCTTTAACGTATTCGTTACAGAATGCACAAATAACTTTTCGCATGTATCTATTGTAAAGTTCAGTAGAAGAATAAGCAGTTCTTTTGTCTCTCGATTTGTCATATTTTTTCGCACCGATACGTCCATTTGTAGCTCGTATTGTTTCTAAACTTATCCGCTTATTGTACAATAGATATTTTTCTCGACCAGTCAATTCTACAGTTCCTCTTCCTGGATATTTCCTATGCCTTCCTTTTCTCTTCTTTGGCATTCTTCCAGCAGCAGTTAGTGCATCCATTTCGTCGGTTGTGTCTTCTCCGGAAATGTCCTTGAATTTCTCTTTCGCTTTCAAGGACGCAGTTCTGGAGCGCTTGGTGTCTTCAATAATATTTGTGACATCGATCCCCATGCTGTGTTTACCACCTTGACGTTTTTTGACATTTTTCTTCAGTCTATCCGAGGCTTTTTCATAAATTTTTCCCTGTGCATGTTTCCTAGCTGTGATTATGGTGGTGACTTGATCAAATTTCATCTTTGCTGCTTCACCTTTAGTTCTATTCTTATATCTCATGAGTTTATATTTTGCTCTTGCTTTTTCCAGATTTGCAATGCTGGAGATTCTTTTTTGTCCCATTTTGGCAATTTTAGTGGCCTCTACTGCATTCCACTTTTTAGTACCAGGAGGTCTCCCTCTACGTTTTTTAATACCAGTCTCCTGTTTAAATCCGTCATTGGTCTTTACTTCGGGGGTCATTCTTGTTAAAATTGGCATTTCTTCATCGTTAGATTCTGCTATCTCCGCCTCTCGGTTTTCAAGAGTGATGGCTTTCAAGGAATCGTTTTCGGGTTTCGAGCAGATCCTAGAGATTCGTCTTTCCCGAATAATGTAGTTTTTGATGTCCAAGCCAATCCACTTTTTAGTACCAGGAGGTCTTCCTCTACGTTTTTTAATAGTCTCCTGTTTAAATCCGTCATGGGTCTTTAATTCGGGGGACATTCTTGTTAAAATTGGCATTTCTTCATTGTTAGATTTTGCTTTCCCTTCCTCTCGGTCTTCAGAAATGACTGCTTTCAAGGAATCGGTTTCGGGTTTCGAGCAGATCCTAGATATTCGCCTTTCCCCAATAATGCTATTTTTGATGTCCAAGCCATTCCGGTTTCCAGTTCCAGGAGGTCTTCCTCTACGTTTTTTGGCAATAGTCTCTTTTGAGCGTAGTGCTAATCTTGCGCTTGCAATTTGTTCTTGGCTAAGTTTAGGCACTTTTACAAAGGCAAATGGGAAGGTTTGTTTCACGTACCCTTGAAAAATTTCAGAGTTGCATCCCTTGTCCTTATTGGACTCCACAAGAGAGCTACATAAATTGTAAAAAATAAAATGACAGTCACCATTTACATTCCATTTGTACTGTTACTATTTTTTACAAACTGATACAATTAAATAAATAAGTGTTGCCCAAATATATACCCGTCCCAGTAGAATGTAAAATGGCTATAACATATAAAAGATAGAATATATGTACTATCATTTTTACCTCAAACACTTAACATTATGAATACGCTTTGCGGTACTCGTTTCGGACAAGATGAACCCTCCGCATCTTTGACATTCTAAGAAACTTGTCGGTAAATTAGTTGATTTTAAACAAATGACTCCTTCCATCTTTGTTAAAATTGTTTTACTTGACTGCAGGAACGTAATTGATACAAACACAAAGTCTAATCGTAAATTGTTCAAAATTATTGTGATTTCACATAGTTGATTAGGGACTGGAGATTAGGCAACTGACTAGAGAAGTGACTTACTCCAGTCACTTTTTAACGTGTGTTCATGCGATGCAACATGATCATCATCTGTGGAGTCACATGTTATTGTTTTCTTGCTCTGACAAGTCATCTCACCTCAAGCACATTTGCAGCCGGTATCATCATGCTTGCACTCAGTTGCACGTTGCACTGAGCTTATCGTATGCTTAGTATTTAGAATGCTATATTAGGTATGTCTTGAAACTGAATTTAAGATTTCCAGGAATTCGGGATTCATTTATGGTCATAAAGAATTTAATAAAAGACACCTGGCTCCTTGCTTTCACTTGTAAAAATAATGCATGAGCATATATTTATTTCACATTAAAAAAAATTAGCTACACTACCCACAGTATACAAGATTGTAAACGCGATTCTTCAATTTTTAAAAAGAAACTATAATACAAGAAGGAACAAGGTTAATGTAAATACAAAAGACGACAAAATTTAATTACACATTTGACCCATTTGGGTATGCAATAAATAATTGAATAAATAATAAATAACGTTTAGTAGACTTCCGTTTTTATTATGCAAGGTTCTTCGGGTACATCCGACTTTATAATGATATCACAGTTTTCTGTATGTACTTCCGGTTCGTACTCTTTTTTCACAATGGAACAGTCAAAGTCCTCGTTGATACCTTTAGATCTAGTCTTCTTTGAATTTCTAGTTCTAGTTATATTATAGCTATTAGTCGTTTTCTTTGCAGTGGTTTTCTTTTTCTTCGCAGGCTTCACAGTTCCAGCTTGTTTGATTCCATTCGTATTCCTAACCGCATGCAAGGGTTTCAAGATTATTCCATGGATTAACCGCCAGTGCCTGGCAAGACTCACCAAGTTTACCAGAACCTTGCCACATTTTGTGCATTCAGTTATCTGTCGACGATACGGTTTTGGTTTTCTTTTGCGGCCGTGGTTATCCTTCGTTTGTTGTCGAACTACTTCTTTCCTAAGGATCAAATCTTTAAAACCTGGATTCTTTTCACACACTTGGATAAAAACTGGGTCCGTAGAGATAATGGCATTGATGTTGACTCGTTTTTTGTAGGATTTGAAACCTTTCGAAAACTGAACTTGCTCATTAACGTTGTCAGTCTCAAGGTTCATTTTAGAGTTTGAAATATCTTTCTTGGTTTCCTCTGTTGCACCTTCTTTATGCGGTTCCTGTCCATTTTGGGAAACATTTTCAGATTGAACTCGTTTCAATCTTGAAAATGAATTGACCGGTCGTAAGTGTCCATGTTCATCATACTTCAATTTCGATGAATCAAAGCAACAGACATGCATCTTTAATTTGTCAATTCTTGAATAGTGCACCCCACACTTGGGACAAGGGATAAGTGGAGATGCATGAAGTTTCATGTGACGATTTAGATGACACTGAGCATCGCATTGTACTTGACATCCTGGAAATTTGCACTTATACGGGTTATTTTTCAGGTGTAAGATGAAGTGATTTTTTAGAAGAGCTCGGTTCTTAAAACTGGAATAGCAATTTGGCATTGGACATTTTAGAGAGTTATCAGTTTCCTCATCATCGTCTTGACCCTGGATCCCTTCGCTGTTGATCTTATCTTTATGTGCCCTCTCCTTATGTGAACGTATGTAAAACACGTCCAGCATTTTATTGCAAATATCACATTTCCCTTTGGGACGCCCTGACTGCTTCATTGGATCCGATAAACCCCACTTGATCGTTTTACCATAATATTCCTCCAAGTGGGATGTTCTCACGTGGAATATAAAGTGCTTCATTGAGTCGAACTCGGAGATTCCACAGTATTGACATAGGTATTTGCAAAATCTTCCTTTCTCTGGATGCTCCACCTTCATATGAGTCAAAAAGCTATGGTATGACGTGTGTGGAATCAAACAGTATTTGCAGCTAAACGTTGCTTTAGCCGATTTTGCAGTGGGAGCAGGCCATTTGTTCCATAAGTCAAATGCATCTTCCAGGGCCTCTGCATTTTCATGGCTTTTGAGATGGCTGTGGTATACAAGACGCTTATTCAGCATTCTGCAAAAATACAACAAAGGGTAAACTTGAACATAAGAAAAGGTATTATGTCTTTAAAAAAATTAATTATAAAAGAATGTTTCATGTACCTCCCACATATCGGACACGTGATAATTTCATAATTTTTGCTCTTGGCTCCATGTATATTTAGCATGTGCCAATCAAAATCCTTTTTTGATTTGAACTTTGTTGGGCAGACATTGCATTTGTGATTGTACTGTTCATCTGCAACAACACCACACTGTCGACGAACTGTTTGACTACGTTTCCTTCGTTTGCGGGCATTTCTTTTCTCCGCTGATTCATCGAAATCTTCGTCGCTTTCATCTAAACATTCGTCGTATTCGCTTTCTTCATCTTCTGCATCAATCTCTTTTAAAGATGTGAAAGTTTTCATTTTCCGTTTTCTGGTCCTCTTGTTAGCATCTTGAATAGCTTCAGTCTTTCCTAGAACTCCAATTCGTTGAGAGGCAGCGGTGATTTCAGAATCGGATAGCTTTTCCACAAGAACACAGGGAGATTTAAATTCCACTACCAGGACTCCATCTTGTTTAGATTTGGCAGAAGATAATCCAGACCTTCCAAACACAGTAAAATAGAAAAAATATCATAATGAATGAAAACTATATTGAATTTTTAAGCACACCACGACATAGCCAATAGCTTGATTGGTAAGGGTTTCTACGTTTCTACTGTTTCTACCAAAATAGATTACTTTTAATTTTACCTGGTGTCATCATCCTCGTCACCATCCGAATCCGATGCAGCAACGTCTTCCTGAAGCTTGGAACACACTTGAAGATGTTTACCCAGTCCCCCAGCAGGAATGTATCTTCCACAGGGACATTTTAGAACTGTGATCACTGCTGGCGGTGGAGTCATAATACCACCGGTAAAATTGTAAATGAAATGTAAGTTCAAGTAACCTTGAACCTCAGCACCAGTCCATTAGATACGCATTAGCGATGATAAGACAAAATGGGCCATATGACATTATTCCGAGCTAAAGTCACCGTCACCGTGTTCGAGAAATGGGGCTGCCGTGCTGGGACTTTCCGTCTAATGTGCTATGTACAAATGTAAATGCCTTTTTTTGGAAACACATGTTCGACGGGGGAACAGATGATGCTGACCTGATTACGAAACAACGCATCTAGAAATCTCACAATACACCCTCTACTTCTGTATTGTTATTACACCAAATACAAAAATGCATCTAACAAACAAGCGGCAAGCTGTTCATCCATCATGTTCGAGCTTTAGGCTTTAGACTCTTCTCTTTTGCCCATCCAACAATGTATAACCACAGACCATTGAGTCGCCATATTATGTGAATGACCCCAAACCGACGAGTCACCACCGATTGCAATTTTTTAAACATTAAAGTCATAAACCTTAACCTAAGATGTTGGAACTGTTGGAAGTCGAACAGAGAATGTCGGATTTTTTAATAAACTAGTGAATTATTTATTTTGCTCGCTGTTCTCAATCGCATTTTGCAAAGATTACAGTTTGTATTTCCAGTTGTTTCTCTTGTTTAGAGAATTAGAGTTGAGTGAGACGTGAGACCATTTTTTGTGTGTTAATTGTGCTGTCTAAAGATTGATCAGCACGGAGCAGACTACAAGGTTTCTGGTAACCCTTTAAGGTTAATCTTTAACCAATATAAAACCTTAATTTACTTGAATGTAATGAAATAACCCGATGACATAAGAAGTTTAAAAAATACTAACTTCACTTCTGCACTATAATACTAACAATGGAAAATTAATTTTAAAATGTATTTTGTTAACATTTAAGGTGCCAATCAGTTAACACCCTGACAGACGTCATCCATCACCATCTTCAAGCCACCATGGTGGAGGCACCAATGAACACAAGTCGTCGAAAGATAATGCAGCATGCGGTTTGCCTGTTTGCTCAAGAAAGCGGCTTTCATTCGGTGGACAGAAACGCACTCGAGCTGCTAACAGAAATGTTCCAGTCCTTCTTGTTCGAAATGGGGCGAACAACGCGAGTTTTTACTGAACTGGCTGGAAGGGTGGAGCCCACTGTGGGAGACGTGACAATGGCTTTAATCGACATGGGATTGAAAGTGGACGCAGCAGGGCTTCGCGCATATGCCAAGCGCTACAGTAGACCTAAAATTCCTGCCCCACAGACACTTCCCTATCCAAAGGTGCCTACAATTTTACCAACTGGGAAGAAACGTCCGTTGCCTTCTTATATTCCCGACTACTTTCCTCAAATGCCGGATTCCCATGCATATATCAGAACGCCAACTCACAAACAGCCGATAACCGACTATCCAACTTGTCGAGAAAAGACATCACAGCAGAAAAGGGATTTAGAGAGATCGCTAACAAAATTCTTTGCACGAACATCTCCTTGCTACTACCCATTCCCCGATAATAAATCCCTCTTTCCATTGATTTCTACAACACCAGTCACCTATTTGGATGCGTTGATACCCCGTGATCAAATATTTGAGGAGGATGAAAGTTCTGAACCACTCAATTCCATCAAGAAGGAGAAGCCAGTGGAGAATATTGTAAGGCTAAATGATGAAGACGATGATAATGCGGTAGTGTCTACAGAAAAGACGACAACTTGGGAGTTAATTGACAATCCATTTTTAAAACCTGTATTGCCTAGGCCAAAAAGGCGTCATGTACTTTCATAAAAAAAAGATTGTCATTGTCTCTCATTTTATAGCTTTGATTTATGTTTGCATTCGCGTTATTGATTCAAGCAAGATTCATTGACCGTTAGTTCGTGTTAATTTGTATTTAAAAAAGTGTTTTTTGTAGTCTTATTGCAATGACGCTTTTTGTGTCCTAATTGTAAAAATAACAAGTAATGAAAACAGACATGTGAAAAAATAATTTTTCGTATTTGTAGATATATTTGTGTTCAAATAAATTATTTGAAAGTCATAAAATCACGTTTACATACATACGTTGTGCAATTGGTATTCTTTGTTTACTTTTCTATATGCATAATTCTTCACATAACAAGTTACGGTATAAAATCATAGGCTTCTTCTGTTGGAAACAAGGTCAAGCCTGTTGCAGAAGAGGATTTTTGAAGTAATAGATATGTCACACCTATGACTGCATAAGCCAATAAAATATCTCTAATGAGGCACCAGATCCCTTTGCAACCAGGTTGCAGCAACGACGACGAGCTCTCTTCGATCTTGGCGTTACTAGAAGTCCATCTATCACTTTCGACTCTAGATGCCCCTCCAGAATAATATGTTGAATGACTGGATCCTGCAGTGACACCCTGGAAATCGTTTCTGGACCCATATGGGGACGTCATCATGGCCCGTCCACCAACGGAACCTTCATGTTGGCTTGGATGCTGACCTAGTTGGCCATTTGGATTTGGTACCCCTGTGGAATTTAATGAGCTGAGCACCTCTCGACCGCTGTTGAAGAAGCAAACGTTGCCTGTTGGTTAAATGAGTGTCGATTGTGGATAGTCAAAATAAATGCATGACCAAATATATCCATTTAAATACGACAACTAACTAGTCAGTTTTTAAAAATACATACTTAATGCGAATATGATTAAGAATACGTAGTTCATGACATTCTGCTTGTCGCGCCCGACGAATAGCCTCCACATCATCTCTAATAAGTGGGTGGACACCCACAATTCTCATGCTTGCCATCGCCAGTCAGAACCAGAAAAACTGCTTGTTGCTAATTTGCAAAATGTCAAGTAACTTGCGTACAGAATTCGTTCGATGCAAGACTTACGTAAATATTTTTGGACGCTGGAGGCTGATGAAGGTTGCATTATTCAATAATTATTACATATTTATTACTCTACAAATATTCCACAATTGCTTGTTTTGATGAAAATGATGGCGCTTCCAGGGCTTTATATAATTTATATCATGAATCCTTGGAGAACTCAAGAAAAGCAAAGGGCAAAGACCCTTGACCCAAAAAATATTTTATCTACATCTATTGGAATATTTGCATTCGCATGTCAGCGTAGGAACTAGGAACTAATGCCTTCAAAAACCATTCATCCAATAATGCAATTCTTGAAGAATTCTGGTAACGAAGATTAAAGGTAACGGGGCATTGCGATACACTCCAGAAATGTAGACAAAATTGGTTAATTAGATTCTCCACATTACTATAACTAACTGTTTATCGACCATTTCCCTTTCTTCATTTTAAGACTTCTCTTAATGATGTGCCTGTCTAAATTTAAAAAAATTCTCATTCAACATACGATGCCGTAATATTTTTCATGCATACCTATATGTACTGTACATATAATCAAAACCAATTATCGAATTATCCATTCTGTTTTTTGCTAGCTAGAAGACACTATACCATGCAAGTCTGTATAATTGTTAATTCACTACACAAAAATCTTAAAATACTGATAACTTGCATTGACCATATCGATTATGCATACAAGAAGCTTGTATTTACTATGAGTATTTACACATAAAATTAATACTGAATTAAAATCCACATAAATACATAAATTGAAAGAGTTGAAATGTATCGTCCTCCAAGGTAAGAACATGCATATACATCCTACGTGGAAAAATTTAAAAAATACGGAAAATAAGGAAAAATACGTAAATAATGCGAAAT
>JAQIXW010001704.1:0-18085 GCA_034700685.1 Willowsia buskii | reverse complement strand
GACAAACTTATTGAATTGAAACCATTAGCAAGCCATATTATTTTAATGATAACAATTATAAAATATGGTTTGTAGAAATTTTATGATAGTTGCATTTTTAGCAATCTTTAATTTAAATATTATGCAACAAGTTTGCTTGAATTCAAGTAGATTAATGCATACGGTCCAGAACCGTGCACGGTACACATTCATTTGAGCGGGTTGTAGCTTAGAATTTCTGTTCTTGTAAGGTTTTTTAAATGATGGGTTCAAGTTAATTGAGTCGTCAACTCACAAGAAGTTTTTAAGAAGACCGACGCAAGTAATGCGTACATAATTTAGCTATCGATTTGAGCGATTGATATTACGCTAATTTTGGAATCTTTATTGTCAATCTGAACTCCGCATTTAGCATCACAAGCTTTCACTTTCAATATCGAATTTCTAACTAATATAATATAGCACTTTGTATTTATTAATATTTAGCTACTAGTGACAGTACCTAGTAGAAAACCATAAATGGTTGCAGTAAAGTTCATATTCATAACGCGATGTAGTGGTTGATACAAACTCATCTATTAAGCAAAAGCTTGATTAAATGGTGGCTCAAGTGATTCACTTGACCCTTTGGTGTTTTTAAAGCCTTAAAGAGTGAATGATGTGTGAATTAAATTCGTGATATGCCATTCCCTGTTCCTTATATTGCAGTAGCCGTCCCTAGCAAAAATAAAAATTCACGAAAAAATATATACAACGCAACGGTAATATCTACGGCATTTGCATTTAGCTGCTTGAGATATAGGATACCAGAGAAGTTTGGTGATAGTCTCTTAACAAAATGTATGTAGATTGTACATCTACCTAGTTTGTAATTTTAACTGTACTGATAACTACACGAATCTGTAAGTTTTAATTAGCCAAGTATCCAGTGAATAATAAGCATAGTTAATAATGGTAATGTCAATGTCGTTAATATCACATTGTTTTTGAAATGTTAACTTAAAATGACTGTTAGTCGGATAAACCGAGAATATGCAAACTTTTAACTAATAAAAATATATTCAATCGAATTGAATTTGTTTTTAAAACAAAAACAAAAAGTGTCTTTCTATTTCATGAATTTTTTGAAGGAGGAGTCCTTCCTAATTGCATAAGAATGAAGCATCTAAGGCCAAATAAATGGAAGTCGGATGTCATCATTTGGTTCCATATACAATTATCATATACATAGTACGGCAATACAAAACACAAATTCTAGCAATAGACTCGATTCATATTACCGATTGATCGTGATTTGTGATTTATTAAAACTATCTGTGTGTGCATAGCATGTATGAATTTTAAAATGCACTTTTATTGCAATCATAAGAAATGTATTGTGGTGTGGTGTGGCTATATGTACATAGCTATATGTATATTATAAATACAGAGGAACAAGTCAACGAGTACATAAAAACTTAAAACTTTTTTGTTATAAAATGATAGTATTTCATTGTCACACTAGTCACTTTTCATGGAATCCCCAAACTGGTACTTATAGCGTTATCTCTGGTCTGATAATCACAGCCGCTTCATCACGCCCTGAGGTTGCACCTTGCTTTGCGCAAAACAGAATATCAGTGCTACTGTACGGTTAGAGGTGGCCTTGTATATTTATTATCATTTTAGCAACATCCGTTCCAAGCCAACTCACTCTGCTATTATAAAACAAGAGTTATCGCTTACCGACTCATATAAAATTGTCTTCGATATGCATGGAACTAATTTTTATAACGACTTCTGTAAATGTATGTACTTGCTGATTTGTGAAACTTGGAATATGGAAAATGCAAATCACTGTGTTATTTATTTATGGAGTCCAAATGAGAATTTAAATACTGAGTTATTCACAATACTGAGAACGTTCACTAGACGTTCACTAGACGGAAAGCTTTGTAATCATAGAATATAGTTTTGCAACATATTATGCATATTCTTATCACAATCAAATTTAAATTTGTAAGTCGATCCTTCCGAAACACATACTTTTTTACATGCTATTTTGACATATTTGAAGTGCATAATATTAGCGTACGTCCTGATTTGATGCTTTCGTTTTCTATCCTAACATCATCAATACAACTAATACAAGATTTCAATCAGATACCATTAAGAAGTTCAGCTCAAATGTTGACGGTTTTCTTACTTTTGTCCCTGTCTTTATTACACCGCATATTACATACTACATGTTTGCATGTATACGACAAAACTTAATAAAATGAGACTAATTCCATTTTGATAAAGAGCATTTAGGTAAATAGTGACAGTGAAAATAATTTTGACAAGATTCGTGAAATCGCATTATTGCTCTCTCTGAGAGTTCCTGTTAGCATTAGTATCTGAGATACTGTTGTATGTCATTAATAATTGTTGTAAATACACGATAGCAATAAATTATTTGTTTTTTGAGCATCGTGAGAACAACAAATTTGTGCCCCGTTATCAAATTTGATCCTACTGGCATATGACAAAAGATAAAAAATTATTATTTTTGTCAAGTGAGACATGTTTTGTCGAAAATTTTTGCTCTCGTAAACTCGTAATACATACGAATCAGTAGTATTATATAAATCTGTTTCTCTTTTTATTATGTTTTATCATGACTTCCAGTTATCATATGGCTCATGGTTCATCCCTTCTTACTATCTCTCAGTACCCATAATCATTTAATTCTCGTTTACTGCTCCATATAAAGTTTGACGTTTGTTTTTGTAGCTTGACAGCACGTCTTACGCAGTGATCACATCTCCGACTTCTCTCAGACACATAACAGGGTGCATATGAAGCAGGGTCAAAATTTTCGTGTTGTGTTCCAACGTTTCGATTTCATAGAAAAGAAGCTAGTTAGTGCAATAACAGTAATATAAGGGCTAGAAAACGATGAGGGCAACACTGATAGCCGTTTTTATAGTGGGAGCTATTTATCTGACACAGGCGAGACTTCAGTAAGTTCAGACCTCAATCAAGCTATATACATCAATTCAAATATTATATTACTTTGTTCGTATTTTTAATGGGAACAGGGAGAAAGCGTCTCCGTACACTTATTTATGCGAGGAGAAAAAATGTCGGCGGACACTGAAAGAAAACAGCACAGATGCCGGAGTCTCTATGAATGTTTGCAAACTTAATTGTAATGATTTAGGAAACCTTTGGCCAAAGCCGACTGGTCAGGTTAGAGTTTTAATATTCAAAAAGTTAATCATCCATTGATAATTGCTTCGTTGATCCATGTTTTGTTTTGTATGCAGGTCACAATTGGAAAGGAAGTTGTCGCAATTCTCCCCTCAAGCATTACGTTAGAAAATCTCTCCTCAAATCCTGATCCAGTACGGGGCATGCTGCAAACAGCTTTTGATATTTTTAAAACCTACTTTCCAAAGGTATCGTTTTCTTCTTCTACTTTTATTTTGTTTGATTACTCGCTCGATTTGTCAGTGTAATAATAGGTAAATTATATTTTATTCAGCCGGATTCATCTGAAGTAGCGACCCGCGCTACTACATTGCAGAATCGACTTCAGGTTCATGTAAGTGTCCAGGATAATTCCACAGATCTCGGTTTATCGGTAGATGAATCCTATAGCCTGGAAATAACAACTACTGTAGAAGACGAAAATGTATGTCAAACTGCTTATCCTCAGTTTATCAAAGTGAAGCCAGAAGCTTATATTGCAGCTCTCCTGTTTACAAAGTTTACATTAATACTTTGATTTTTTAAACCAAAATTAGACAAACCTGGTCGCTAAAATCTCAGCCACAACATTTTTTGGTGCTCGACACGGTCTTGAGACGCTAAGTCAATTAATTGCATATGACGACATTCATGACGTTTTGCAGGTAATGATAATTTAATTAATGTTTCATTAAGCTTGAACTGGGAAACAATATTTATAATTATTGCTCATAGGTTATCACTAATGCTAACATTACGGATAAACCTGTTTTCCCATACCGAGGGATCATGTTGGACACATCGAGAAATTACTTGTCTGTTGACAAAATCAAAAAAATTATAGATGGTATGAGCTACAACAAATTATCAGTCTTCCATTGGCATATTACCGACTCTCACTCATTTCCTATGGAAGTGCCTCTCAGACCACAGGTGAGATTTTTACGATTGAAAAACTTTATCCCCAATTACTTACGTTGTACTTTTTCACACGCGCCTTCCTGGTTAGTAAAATTATCTTTATGATGAAGTGTAGGATTAACGAGCAAATATTACTAAATGTCTGTAAAACGTGATTCTTAAGCTATGTTAATCTGCTGTAAAAATACTATAAAACATTATTCACTTGAAATGTAGATGATTGAGTATGGAGCATATAGCCCAGAAAGAATCTATACAGTGGAAACCATCAAAGGAGTAGTTAGCTATGCGAGACAAAGGGGAGTTAAAGTAATTCCAGGTAAAAAAAACGAATACATAAGATTTTAAATTTAAAAAATAAGAATACTTAAAAATATATATACAACTTTTTCTCAAGAACTTGACCAGCCGGCACACTCAGGTAATAAAAAATAACTTTAATAATTAGAGGAGTTGACGATAAGCTATTCATCTGTTTTGAAAATGAGTTTGCATGCAAGTAAATGACTTTTCATTTAAGGTTATGGCTATCAGTGGGGCCCCAAGGAAAATTTAGGTAACCTTGTGGTTTGTGTGGAGAGTGAACCATGGTACGACTTCTGTGTTGAACCTCCATGTGGCCAATTAAACATCGTAAATGACAAAGTGCTTGATGTATTAGGTACATGTTATGAGTTTCAAGCATTTTTGGTTATGAAGAAAAAAATCCAGAATAATGCTAATTCAAGACAATTCTTTTATAGGAGATATTTTCACTGGAATGATGGGCATGTTTGATAAAGACATATTCCACATGGGTGGAGATGAGGTTGACTTCCGCTGCTACAATGATACAAAAGAAATTACGGACTGGATGTTAGCAAACAATTATTCATTATCCACTGAAGAATTTTACAGGTTGTGGGGAGGATTTCAAGCCAAGGGTAAAAGCAAATAAAAACTGAGTAAAGCAAATGGGCTGTTTTGCAAGTGCAAATTAAATCATATAACATTTCGTCTTGATATGAATAACTTAGCCCTGGAGAAACTTCTGAATGCCACCGCTCGCAATGACACAAAAGTTATCATGTGGACATCAGGTCTTACTGACCCTATTAGAATTGACGAATATTTGGACAAGGATAGATATATCATTCAGATTTGGTCTGAATGTATGAATTTACTTGAACATTTATTTTCCAATGACACATTCCTAATCTTATATAAGGAACACTGTTATATCATTTGATACTTTTTTATGTGTAGCCAATGATCCTAATATTGGTGGTCTTCTGCAAAAGGGGTATAAAGCATTGTTTTCAAACGTAAATGCACTTTACCTTGACTGTGGCTGGCAAGCGTGGCTTGGTGATGGCCACAACTGGTGCTCTCCAGTGAAAGGCTGGCAGGTTGGTAAAGCATTGTACATGAATGAGTATACTTTTGCAATTAAACGATACATGACGATATGGAGCTAGCGCATCTGAAAAATTCAATCACATTTTATAATTTTATCCATGATGCAGACTGTTTATGATAACAACCCTGAGAAAATATACGCCAAGTTTACTAATGAAAGTGTTGCAGGAGATGCCGTAAAAAGTGGTCAAATTGTAGGATCTGAAACCCCGCTCTGGGCTGAGCAAGTAAAAAAAAAATTCCCGATCGGCTTAGGTAATCAAGTTAATTTCAGATGCATTTAAAAGTTATCTTGGTACAGGTTGATGACAAAGCCCTAGAAAGCAGGATCTGGCCAAGAGCAGCGGCCCATGCCGAGCGGATGTGGTCACATCCGGAAACTGGCTTTTCTGAAGCTGAAACTAGGATGGTCGCGAACAGAGATCGGATGGTTAGCCGCGGTATTGATGCTGATAGGTTACAACCTGAGTTCTGCCTCCAAAATGAAGGGAAATGTTATGCTTATGGTGCTGAAAGTGAGTACTTATAATTATTAATATTGTCAGAAAATTAACGAATAATATGAAATAAGAAATAAATCAATTAATTTTTCGTAACAGAACGTGATCCCTCTACAGACAAATCAAGTATGATGGTACCTTGTGGTATTGTCACGATGATCATGATGATGACGTTAGTACACTGGGTCTAAATTCAGTAGACTTATGCTATTTGGTCAGGGATATTTTACGGATCATTTTAGTTTAAGTCGCATTGCTGTTGTTTTATTACCACAATGATTAAATTTCAGTTTGCGTGCTGATAAAACATTACAATATTTTAAAGAATCAATACATTGTATTTATAAATTCACAAATTATGACGAATATATAACATGATATATGAAATAAAGCTAAATATTTTCTTGACTATTAAAACGAACTATCCGCAAAACACGATATGATGCATTAGCTTAAATATAAGTAACGTTTCCATACATTCTTTTAGAAGATTTCCAGGACCATTTTGTTTTCTATTAGTACAGGTTTTGTAATTTTGGAAATGAAAAATGAAATAATTGTTCTATGTGCGTAGCGCCGCCGATGGCATCTGAGCAGATTAGATGTGTTCCAAACTTAAAAGTTCTAAATTTCATTAGTGTTCATATCTTTCTGTGAATAGTGGACCCTCCCATTTATTTTGTATGGAACAGTTTGTCCAAAATCCAATTTTGGCAGATTCAAGATGACAGATAGTAAAGGCAAAAAGCATTCAAAGACGAAACATTCGCATGGTGCTGTTGAGCATTCTGATGCTAACACGACGAAAAGCATAGTCGAAGAAAGTTCAAACGAAACCGATGGAGAACAGAAACAGAAGCAAGACAAGAAACATGAAGACGAGAAAGAGACAGATCGGGCTGCAGAAATGGAGAAAATCGAAGCACTATGCAAACAATTTGGCGTGCCAGACCCCGGGGAGTTATATGTTATTCCTCGTGACTTTTCTGGAAAGCCCAATATTACACAATTCGATATTACAATGCCGGAAGGGCTTGCGAGATGGGTACATTGACACTTTTTGTCAACTACGAAAATTGCTTGCTTATCGACTTTTCAGAAAAAAAAAAAGATTCCAAACATTTTATAAAAAAAATATATTATGATTGGTCAAGGTGGATGAAGCAGAGTTTGAATTTACAATCGGGAAAATCAACGCATTTTTTGCCAAAGCAGACGAAATCGATTGCAGAACAGTATGGAATGGCATTTGTAAATTTTTGACTTGTTTTATGATCCGTGCTTGCCAAAAAACTAGAACCGAAAGAGTGATGGACATAATATTTTCATGTTTTTATATATTTGTTATGACGCAGCATGTGGAAAAAATAAAACATTTTCCTTATTTTGACTGGAACAGGCAATTATGCGAGTGAGAAATTTCATTGTTCAACAAAATCAAGATATTTACCATGCGAAAGGTTTCCACATTGTAGAACCTGCAGCTCGTGGTTTACGACATGTACGTTTTGTTAAAAATATATTTATTTTACTGTTTTATAAAAAAAAGTAAGTAGACGGAAATAAGGAGTTTGCTTATATTTTTGACAGTTGGAATTCCGGAGTATAACGTATTACTCCATGAAATACTTTTTAGACCATGAGGAAGAAGTAAATGTTACTGAATCAGAAGCTAATTTTACACAACATGAACCTCACCCTCATCATCACGTACAGGCTCGACGAAGTGTGATGTCACATTTCTAGTTGTTTCATAGTGGATGCATGTACTTTTGATTGAAATGTGATAGGATCGTAATTGTCTAACTATAGTATAATTATATTGAATTAATAAATTAGCAAGCGTTGATCCACTGAAACTCACATCAATACTATAAACGTATTTGGCATCATTATATCGATTACGATTGTGATGTATGAAGCAAATTGTGAAGATGATTACGATTTGATGTTTGTAATAAAATGGTTAGCGGTTTGGTTGAAGGTAATTTTTTGTAATGCTTAGGGTGTGGGCTTTTACTTTCCTCGCAAATTGAATTTTACTTTGTCATCGGCATTCACCCCTAAACCAAGTGTTTGTTGAATTAAAAGACCATCTACATTGAAATTGAAAGACCCATCATAAGCGTTCAAGGGTTTATCATCACCACTAGCGCCATGTTAGGTCCTATTGAAGTAGCCCTTGGTGATTCTAGGCATAGGTTAAACAGCAATTATAAAGCAGTGAGTAGGCTACTAGCTGGTGAGGAAGCATCTCCAGAAGTCCAGTACTGCTTAAATAGTTATTATTAGATACCGTGCACGATTACACATTGCATTGCATATTGTGCTTTTGATTAGATACTGTCGGGAATCGTGGAAGTTTTAAAAATCATACATAAACTACTGTAGAGAGCTCCTTGGCCACAAACGAAACGAACTAATTGAGAGTTTTTCATGAGAGTAAAAGTTGAGATACAACACTTTTCCCAGTCGTACGTGAATTTCAATTAAACTACAAGTGATGTGGTAAGAGATCCTTGAACTACAATTTTACACCGTACAAGTTGACACACGAAGGATTGCGTGGCCACGATACAATTAAATCGTTGGAAAACGTGTAGGAATTTTACTTATTAACAACCTACTCGCGAGAAATTCGGTAAGTTTTGTTCTTATTTTCTTATTATGCACCTGATTTTGAAGCTTGTATGGCATAACACCAGAACATAAACATGATACACTTAGATCTTTACAAAGTAGCTGTTGCCGAATTGGAGCTGATTAATAATTAATTAGTGCTTTTGTCGTGGTTTATTGCTGTGGCTGTGATCTTTCCAAAACCACATGCGCTCTTCCTTCCTATAAATTATACTTGAAAATTGCATTAATTTTGGCATTCATTGTGATTTTGGAAGGTTTAAATAAACCGTTATGCGCAAATTTTATGCATATAGTTTTTCATGAAGTGGAAGAGAAAACAAAGTAACGTAGTTGTTTCCCTTTCTCTCTACTCTAGCTACGCAGTTACTAAAATGCTATTTTATGCATCAATTAATGCATAATGCATAGTAACACTGATGTTGTAATGCTGTTGTAGTGGTGGGACTGCACGCAGCTCGCTGATTACAACCAAATACTAATGGTGCACACATGTAATATCAGCGAATTAGATAATTTCCTCTGCTTAAAACCTCACATGTTGCCTGAAATGTTTTCTCAGTCAGACTTTGAGACAGCAATACAATTAATATATAGGTGAAGCTGTAATTCAGAGGAGGAAGTGTTAGCGTAACTCGAAGAAAAATAACCGTTCTTTTTTCCTTTGTTTGCAGAAATTAGGCAATGTGTACATACTGTGTACGAATGAAATGAAACCTGCTGCGCATTTCGCGAAGAAAGAAGTTTGTTATTATTATATTCAAATTGTTTAGCCTGAGAGAGTATCCACATGTGTATGCTGCTGACTGACATAACACGATAGTATTGGGAAGTTTATCATTCATATTCATTAATCCATATTTCATATTGCGAATTGCGATTCGAAAAACTTGTCACTCTGGCCGTTCCAGTTCAATGTCATCATTTTATGAGTTTCACCAGGCGTATTTTCAACCGTGAAAAAATACAAGGTTTTCAATATATCGATGTAATTAAAAACCTACAGCTATCTTAGTATAAAATTGTACTTGCTTGTTCGATTTGATAGAAACTATGTCCTCAGAAAATGTACCTACTTACTTATTGCTGTGTGCCATTATCTTAAGATATCACCTAAAATCAATAGTTTAGCACTTGTATTGGTATTGGTACATCGATTTCATATGCAATCCTTTTAAGCTACAAAACCCAAACATTCACTCATCACGTCATAAATAAATTAAACACTCAGCGACTCAGCTATAGTATTCGTATTCCTCTGGATTAAAGCAATGGTGATGTACAGATGTGGTTTTAGAGGGCGTCATGTGCTAAGCGTGAACCTGACTCATCGCCATAATTTCCTCACAGAATCGTTTGTTCATGATTTTCATTTTATACTCAACGACCAATTCCTTGGTCTTTAGAAGCAAAACGACAAACTTATTTACGTTATTTAATCTAAGCCCAAGCCAAGCGTGTGTGGTGTGGATATATGCTTGACGAGCTTATAAAATTAGACAAAATTCACGGTTACACACTGCAATCTGCAATGTAGGGTTACCATACAAAGATGAACCTAAATTACTTTGCTTGATGTACCCACAATGCAAAACAAATTACGATTACTGCACCGTGCAAGAATCCCTAACTCATTTTGGCACTTTCAAGGTTTACATTTTGTTTGGTCCTAGTTCTTCATCTTTATACCTTTATACATGAATGATCTATAATAACGACAGAGACAGAAGGCTTACATTCAATTGGAATACCTACCTGTTAATGTTGTGTGTTCAAACTCTGCAAAAAATCCCCAAGAGCCATTTGGCTTGAGTATTGAAACCGTATTGAATGCGACTCTATATACGCTGCTGTTCTGCATGTGCGCAACGCAATATGGATTTACGCATGTAACGTTCTAAAAACTAAGATACATTTTTTAGATTTTGGTAGATGATATGTTTGATGGAGGAAATATGGATAGGTTGGTATTATTATCAAGCGCTATCAGTCTGTTAGTCTGTTGTTGGCGGCGACTGGCGTGCTATATGTCCACCCACAGGCATTATATACATGTATCCAATGACTCTATAATATCGTACCTATAAGATCTATAAACTCTTTCGCCAAATTGACTATTCCTATTCTAAATATTTATTATCGTTTCATTTTTTGGATGCTGCTGCAGGCCATATGAAGCAACACATCATATATTGCCATATAATTATAATATGGGACTAAATATATAGGTAATAATAGGTGTATGATGCATGTACTTCAACTTCATTTCATAGATGCCTTAGTCAGTGTAGAGCTATCAGCGTATGATGAATATGCATATAGGGCAAAATGACGGTCACAAGAAATAAGTGTCTGATATTTGATATTCGTGTTTCGACTAGTGTTCCTGCGTAGAACTCCACAACACACAGTTGCATTTCTCTAACATCAGCGTCGCCATCAGGATTACACTTCTCATATGTTATTCGCGCTTGTTACAACATGTGGTCTTGGACTTGATAAACTAAAACTGGAAAAATGTGAACATGGAACTAGGCAGATGAATTAGGTATTGCACCTGTTGAAGTGTATTTGACACGACATCTTAAGTGTTGGCGAGTATCTTTCATATTTTGAGTTACAAAGGGGTTATGCACAGGGATTTTACATGATATTCAAGTATTCAAGCGGATTCGATTCGTATGAAATTTTAGGGAGAAAATGACTCCTTGAAATCCTCGACTTTATCATTTTATTGGATAATTAAGTAATTAAGTGGGAACTGTGAGTGTTGTGATTGTGGACGCTTTTTGGAACATCCGTTAAAGTAAGCTATAATTATTTACTTCATTCGTTTTTAACTTAGAGAACGTGTTTATCTGGAATCTACTGGAATATATCACGCTGTAAGCTGTAGGTGGTAGCTGGAGATTGTCCGCATTCATATTTCATCACTGCAATTGCCAATATACGTCGTCCACTGTAGTAGAGGATGCATTTAGGACTGTTGGCAGTAGACAAAAAACACGAGAGTAGCAATAACTAATAACAAAACATTTTTTGTGGAACGATTGCAATAGAATAATGATCTATAGCTACACAATGTAACTTCTTTATCTTGATGATATTGCAAAATAGCATGATGTTACAAAATGCAGCTAAATTATCTTCTAAAATTACCATTCTGCAGGTTGATTTACCACAACTTTTTATAACCGATAATTAATCCAAATTATGAAGACTCCATGCTGTCCTTGGTTAGATAAAAGCCTAGAATATTTAATGGTGGTACTGCTAGTGCTGACGGTGAGGTATTCCATAGAGAGTACTTTCTTTTTAAGGAAGCGATAGCTTGGGTAATAAAGTACCTATACTCCTGTACTGTACTGCAAAACTGCAAATCTCTGCTTCTGCTAATATGAAGGAAAGGATAGGAGAGATGTACTTTTCACAAAGGTAACTTTGATACTCGAATGTAGATGGCTTGAATTACAGGTGAATCGGTTCTTGATATAGTCATGACATAACCGTTCTCTTACCTTCTGTATGCAATTTTACTCTTTAGTCAGTTTAGCATTATAGAGTTGAAAATAATTTGGAGTTTTTCATAACGTAACACGTAACTGTCTGGGTTTCTTCAGACTACGTCATAGGTCATAGTCATGATGATAAGAGTGGTCAGTGCAGTGACATCAATTTGATAATCATTGCGCAATGAATGATATATGCAATGAACTTAGAAAGGCTTGTGAGAAAAATGGAGGGGTGCTAAAATACAAATGTCCAACTACAGAGTACATAATCCACTCCATGTCTTTCTGAAATAAAGATTCTTGACTTTGTCCTTTGCACACCATTTTTTGGCTTCCACATTTTCTTCATGGCAAGCTGTTTTTTAGACAGCAGCAGTTTATAAAATATGTAATATGCATTTGTTCGCTTACAGTTTGGATTACGCTTAAATGTTTTTATGCATAATGCATGTCACATTTGCCTTTAGTCTTTGGAATTTTTTCGAGGACTATCACCCAACTTGGCAGTTTTGTTAAGATGAAAAGATCATCATAAGTCTTTTGATTTTTAGTTATATAACACTTTTTGAACTTTGCACTTGTCCATCTATGTATGTACATTAAACAGAAACAAGCCTAGGTATCTTTGCTGCTCCCTTCTTTTCTAGCTCTTGTTTCATGCCATGATTATGATTATCAGACATTTCTTCAGCCCTGTGTGAATGTCTCTTCCTTCCTTCTTGATTGATGTCATTTTCATATTTGCAGTTTGAGAAGATAACAGCTACCAGCATTGAGCAATGTCGTGCTTCTCATGCTGTCTACTGATATCCTTTTTACTTAGTCCGTTATAGTGTACTCATAAATCCCTGAGATGAGATAACGTTTAATTAAATCACACAGTAAATTTGAATTTTTCAAAATAGCATTTTGAATACTTCTCATCTGAGTTCTGTTTTGCATGCAAGTAAAAATGAGAACACCGTTAGCACTGCAGTAGTAGTGCTGGGTCAATATCTGTTTGCCTATTTAATCTTGCATTATATTGTTCCGATCTTCTTCCATGATGCAACGTAGAATCCAAATTTTCCAGATGAAGATTTTTTGTAACTAAAGTCTTGGCCCATGGGTTATTGTAGAATTCTCTTAAATTTCCAGAACACAAGACAACAAATTATGCCGGTATGTATCCAGCCGCTATGTACGTATATGTACATCTAGTTTTATTGGAGATTCGTCAGACATTTACTATTTAATGAAATCTAAGATGCACGTTGAGTGTATTATATGTGTGTAGGAGAATGCGTGGTCCATATCTTTCTACTTCCATCCACACAGATGCAAACACCGGTGGTAATGTTACTGATTTCTGTCTACGCAATGCTGAGTATAATGCCGATTTTAAAACGCTGATGTTGCAGCTCTTTATCAGTTACACCCAGAATGAAGTACTTTTTAAATGCTGTGTTGTGGAAAGGGACATGTACTAAAAAGCATAATATAATACGCTCAATGAGCTTTTAAACTTATAACAGATCACAGTACTACTGCTCGCTCTTACTACCTATGTATCTTAAAAGCACACACATCTTTTGATACTTTTAACATAATTAGTTCACTAGTTCACATAATTTGAGTTAATAAAACTCTGTGATCATTATGATATAAATTTCACTAGAGAAGAAATCGGCATATTCATAAAATCATTGGATAAGAATACACGTTATTATATGTGTGTTAAAACAAATTGGAAAACGTAAGTGTAGTGATTTCCATTTTCCGGGATATATGTAGTCATTAAAACAATGTGATGTTACGAAATATCACATGTGTATAAACAAATTCTCACGAAATGATGATAAGAGACTTTGGCTTGTGTGTGAGTGCTGTTGTAGGTTGTAGTAATCTTTATGATTCATATTCATATTAATAGAAAATGTATATACCTATGCTCATTCATTATGGATGAGTTTGATAAAGTCAAAGTCACTCATTCACTTCACACATAATAAAAAACAATAATGTGTGTCACACTGTTCAAGAGTGATAGCTCGCTATCTGTACTTTTTTCATGTCATGTCTGGAATCTGAATTTGTACATCTGCCTGCCTGCACAATGCAGTGCAATCACAAATCCTGTCGTTTACAGATAATGACATGCAAACTCCAAAATTTCGTCTCAGCTATTTTGTCTGTCTGTCCATACATATATAGATTTGTAATCGATTTCTTGCACTTCCTTTGACTATCTATCTATTTCATGTATCAGAGAAAGTTAGCGCTGGTAATAAGCTATATTAACTCCCAGTAAATATGTAAGGTAAATAGTAAATTCACTAGCCAGCTTATAATAACTAAACCTTTACATTATTAGTTATCCTAGTTTCCTATACTAGTTAGTTTCTAGTTTGTCATTACGAAATGAATTTATGTCTTGAGCTCAGATATATATGATATTTGAAGTTAAGACGTTATAATGGATGTCTCATGTAGCCCCGAGCATTATTTATTACTTATCCCGTTGTTAGTTTATCTTGGGCTACGTTTCTAGACGTGTACTTCCAGGACTTTTTTCTACCATTTAGCAGACAAAATTATTTATGTTAGGTACGGACTAAAGCTTGTCCTGTACCCAATATAGTGTAAAAGTGAATATAAAGTGAACTTTAATCCAGCATCGGACCACCAAAAACTTTGCTCTCTCAGTCTCTCTCTCTCTCTACGCACATTTGACATTCCCCTCTTCTCGTCATCATCGTCATTATCATCATGAGCTTCAGAGAAGCAAACCTCATTATGGAAGGTTATTACTATTACTAATGCTTGTCGGAATGTTCCATTCATCTTCATCATTCAGTTATGAGTGGGGCAGAAGCGTGGTAAGCCACATATTTACAGCTACTCCTTCCAGTCTCACTATCGCGTGGTGCAACTTGTGTTGAAACGATCTCTATAAACTGTTGCTGGAGCTCATACATCTAATAATTGAGAGTGTCCTTAGTTTCTTGTTAGATATTACTTCAGTTAGTTCAATTTAAGATGATTCTCGTCGTACATCATTGATTCATTAACAGCAGTCAGAAGCAGTAAAAGTCGGAAATCTATGCATTTGTGTGCACTCATCGCGCACACGTTGTGTTGATTGTTGGATCTGAGCGAGAGTGAAGCGTATCAGAAAAAGAAATTTCTTGTACTTTCAACTTTGAAATTACATAGTTCGAAGTCGAGCTGGCTATCAGTAATTAACTTTTTTTGTGACCTAAATGCTATCCCTCACGTTGTGAACGTGATTTTATTTTCATCATATCCAACAGTAGTGGTTTTCACAGGTTTGGCTCGCCATAGCCTCTGAAGTATTAAGGTAATTTGAAATATTAAAGCTATTACAAAAAATGTCAAACAACTTTCCAATAATAAGAGACTTCTGCAATGGGAAAGTTTGAAAAGTATCTGATTATGCTTTGAAATAAATATGTATTAAAATAATGACCAAAAGCGAAAAGAAATCCAGCACATGCGTCATAAAAGGGCAGTGCAATTAAGTTAAACAGTGTAGCGTGTGCTGCTGCTAAGTTTGGTTCGGAAACTGACACCGAAAGACAGATAAAATTTCAGTATAAGTTTATAAACATAATATTAATCGGTCTGTATATTGCTTGGAGCTTGGAATCCTTCAGCTTATCCGAAATTGTTCTAGGCCACACGTGTACCGGCTCAAATTAACATATAGATATTTACAAGTAATAATAGTGACTAATGCATAAACATATATTGCATGCCCTCAGTTTCACATAACATGGCTTATCAAGAATCCGAGTCGTAAAAGGCTATACGATAAATGCATCATTGTTTATTGTATTCCTTTGCAATTTTCAAAAAGCAAATATTACAAAATGTTCATTTTCAATGACAAATGATAGCAAACAAATGGAGAGTATAATGATGATTTTATTTTCTCTATTCCTAAACAGATCTGACTGGTAGCGGTAGTTTGCGAGGATATTGGAGTGTTTCGTAACTCCAGTGAGTGCAACGATGGCTGCTCCAGACGCTGTAATTAAAGGACTTTTGTGGGTTGTCACCATTTTATGGGACTTCCTTACTCTACCATTCTTCTACTTATATCAACAACCGTGGAAAAAAATCAGAGATTATAAAGAACCCAAGGTATGATTGTGTTATTAATTGATAACTTGCAATACCAGTTTAATCTCATTCCATATTATGCTACGTGCTACACAGGCTATTGTTTGATTAAAAATAAGCACCTTGAACGTGTAGGGAAGTTATTCAACATGTGTGACAAATATAGAATTTATAATGATAATACGTTATGCAAGATATTCTGTCAATTGATGTGTCGAAAGGGAGAATTTTGTTTCGGCTATCATATTTTAATTTTACACATCAAGAGTATCCAATAATTCATCTCAAACTTTATTGACATTTGTGACAATGATTTAATAGTGACAGGAGTTTTATATATGATATCGAATCCAAACAGTCAACACGTGTAACACTGCAAGAAAATGTATAAAGAATGGAAAGTGAAGTGTGGTTTCCCTAAATATTCCATATTGTATTTTCCTACAATGTCCAATAAGCTTGATAAACCGTGAAGTAATTTGTTCAAAGGGCAGATTTCATGGTCATTCTGCATAATTTGCTGCAATAATAAAACCCATCCGACCCACAAAGTAAAAGACAATAAAATGTCATAATACAATGCTTGATTTGGAATGCCTATAAATATCATCACCATCATTCAACAAGAATTTGTCCCCACTTAACTTACTTCATGGGGTGTCAATGAATCAATTTATTGACAATAGCTGTAGATTTTTAATGATGTCGTTATCTTTTATGATTTCTCATTTTAGTTGCTTTTATTCATAATGACCAAAGCCGAAACTATTTTAGAATTAAAAGTGTGTATGTATAAAGAGCCTAGCATTTTGGGGGGATATGAGACGGATTATATTTTTACCGGATGAATATTTAACGAAATCTAAATAACTATCAATATTACAGGCCCAAGCTGTAAGTCATGAAGGAGGAATCACATATAGAAGCATCACACCAATCTCCGCAATGCACATTGAACTGGAAAGCAAAAAGATTGATACGATGGACAAAGTTTTCCAGTACGCTGTCAAACGGAATGGTTCTAAAAGATGCTTGGGCTCCCGTGAGGTGATAGATGAAGAAGATGAGGTGCAACCAAACGGAAAAGTTTTCAAAAAATATGTTCTTGGGGACTACTTATGGAAAACTTACAATGAGGTCGACCGATTATCCATGTGCTTTAGCAAGGGGCTCAGGGAGTTGGGATTGGAACCCAAGCAAAGGATTGCTGTTTTGGCTGAAACCAGAGCCGAGTGGCTTATCGCGGCCATGGGAGCTTTTCGACAAAACCTCACTAGTACGCTGGAATAAGCCAATTTTATTATGCATTAAGCAAATTGCTTGAAAGCTCCTAAAATATTACTCTCTTCTTTGCAGTCGTCACTTTGTACGCCACACTGGGTGAGGATGCAATTGTTCATGGGTTGAATGAAGCGGAAGTCGAATATGTTTTAACGTCTCACGACCAACTGTCAAAGTTCAAGTATGTATTGAAGCAAACCCCATCTGTTAAAAAGATCATTTATATGGAAGATCCCCTGAAGAAGACGGACACATCAGGGTACCGTGAAGATGTTGAAATAGTTGCTTTCTGTGATGTGATCGCTAAAGGAAGTCGATCTGGGAAAGGTAAGCTATAAGGCGGCATACGAACCAGTACTTTTTTATTGTATCTCTGTCATTTTAATTTTACAGTGGCCGTTTAATCTAGAGCTGAAATTTTAACCTTTTAGGTACCAGTGAGCCTACTGCTGATGATATAGCTATCATCATGTACACGAGTGGTTCTACCGGAACTCCAAAGGGAGTTTTGTTATC
>JAQIXW010001703.1:0-18086 GCA_034700685.1 Willowsia buskii | reverse complement strand
CGCGGTGCTTGATTCACAACTGACCAACTTTTTAACAACCTACATTGTTTGAGGAGGTTGATGTCAGTGAAATGGTCTGTTTTACTTTTTTTGAGCCAATATTTTAAATGATAAGTAATGAAGCCCACAGTCACAAATATAAGAGTACGAATAAAAGAACGCTCCGAAAAATGTACATTGTGGAGTAATCAACAACAATTACCAACAATGTTCCTTTCAGATGTAAACTTTAGCATTTCTGGGTATGTTTGTTAGATTAGTGAAAAATAAAATGCTTCACAATTTGTTTTTCTATGCAGATATATACGAATACGATATCTTTTATACTTTTGTTTTTTGCTCTACACTACTGATTCCGGCTTCCAAAAATACATTCATTTGGAAAGTGCAAACTTTATCCTGAATCTGTTTTGCTACAATAATGAGCCAAAAGTCAAAACTACATGAATCAATGAGTCATGCTTTATGTCTTGTTTTATGCACATTACATATCATGTTTCAATTCAAGTATTTTTGCATGCAATGATGCATTGTATTTTTGCACTCCACATTCCATTCTTGTTTGCAATATTATTATTATCCACGTCTATTTGCAAAAGCTAGTAAACAAAAATGAGAGAAATAATATGCACAGCAATGCAAAACAAGCAACCTTGCACTTATATCATCGTTAAGACTAAGACACTCACGTTTACGATTTATGCATGACATTTCGACAGTTGACATTCAACATCAAAATGAAGGATGTCATGAAAAAATACTAAATCAACTTCATACATTTGTGCATTGAATTTATTTTAGCATTATTTTCCAAGCCTAATGTAGTTTAAAATACTCTATATCTAATATGCTATGATAATGTTTCATGAATATATTACAATATTACCTTTTTGTTTGTATTATTACCTTCCGTTTTTCCATGAAGTATTGCCTATGGCAGGACTCAACCATAATTTTAGGAGTAATTCAATATTTTAACTAAACTGCTTTATTATTTATTGACACTCTTCACTTTGTTTCTAATCTTTGAGAGCTATTTTCTCAAAATTCCAATTTGAGGTTTCTTATTCCATTTATCAGCAGAAATATCACCACTGGAATTTTATCCAGCGCACTTAAGAACACTTAGCCAAACTGTTCATGACAAAGTGTCATTGTAGAATGAGTATTACATTACCAAAGAAAATATGCCGTCCGTACTTTACCGTACACTTGTTCGTAGACATCATACAGATAACACACGGTACGCTTGTTGTTCTCTGCACCTGTCTTAGAAGACAACTAAAACATCATTCATGAGGATCATGATGATAATGATGATCTTCATTAGTTCAGATTTCATGACCACCGCTCGCACAATACAAAATGCCTTAAAGCATTGTAAGAACTGAACAGACATATGAACGCCAGTTCCACACTGGTTTAAACTTCAAATGCATAACCAACGTAAATGCGTATATAAAACTTGAAAGCAACGTAGAGTCCACAAATGAAACAAATGCCTTTCGGTTTAGCTCAAGTGATAACGTTAAGCCTCCTTCGTCCGGTCTGTAAGTCAAAAATTTACCTTACTAGAATCATTTTGTGCACTGTGTACGTACAGATATCAAAAAGTCTGCGGAGGTAGGAGTGAAGTATATGAGGACCCGATATGAGCCAGACAAGCAAGAAAAAAACTAACAACAATAATAGGTTATAGATGCAGAATAAAAGCAGAGACGAAGAGTTTTACTTTGTACATTGAAATGAGTGAGCTGTGAGCAGAATTCCTTCTCTATTCGATAGTGAGTTTTTACGCTCTCACGCTAACAGATTTACATTTACAATAGTCAAGAAATAAAATTTACTCAGTCATCGTAACCAAAAGTAATGCATATATGCATTATTATTAACTTTTCGTGTCTTCGCTTCGTCATCCTACATCGCGTAGTCAAAACAGGTATATGCTTGAGCTCTTTTTAGTTGAATATTAAGATACAAGGAGCCCTCCCACCTACGTAATTCTATTAGGTATATACATTAAAAACATTATGTACCTACATGTAGTGTAGTCTCAATCTAAACATGATGATGGTAAATAATGATACCAGCGCGGTTTGACATTGACTTTGCTTCTATTCAACTTAGAATCGTTTTTTTAAACCGAGTTGATTTCACTGGTATATGGAAGGAAGTCATGATTTGAGTTAGTACCAAAAATATTAAACACAATGTTGCTAACGTAAGACGTAAGGAATTGAGCTCTTTTGAAAACTGACTTTGTTTCTTCCTGTGCGTGTGATAGCAGATACTTCTACCTAAAACAATATATGCATTATAATTACAAATATTTTTTTTTTCTAAATTGCATTGTTGCAAAAACAACGTACCACGTAACTAATATTTTATAAAACTTTAAATTTTTAGATTCTTAAAGTATCCTAGAAAACAAATTTCTATAACTTAAGTGTATATTTTTCCATTTATAGAATTAGCCCGTTCTTCTCATGTAAACACAATAGCTCTTGGCATTTTTAAACTTGCAATGTACCACAACAGAAGTAATGTTAGTATGAATTTGAAATTGTGCAATATCTTTGGTCATTTAATCATAAGATTCACATGCGTTTCATGCTTTGAATTGTTATAAATATACCTACAAACTACATTCCATTGAACTTTTTAGCTACACTATAATGAAAATAATCCTGACATGTTTGTGGGACCAGGTTAGAAATATTATTCTTCTACAATTGCATAATATAACAAAATCTGCCTTAACTTTTAACTAACCTACAACTAACGGCTAAATTAAAAATTATTACAAAAGTCTCTGCTATTCACTTATGCCGTTTTGTACTAGTGCGTTTGGACACACTGCGTGAATATGCTGTGCAGGCATATATTCCATTGGCTATTCAAACTTTAAGGGACGGTGACATATATTTTGATTTTTAGCCCTTTTAATGTCATATGTGAATTCACTTCTCGAAATATTTTCAGTATCATGCAACCGTGAAATAATGAAAGTACAATATGACTGATTGAATGGCTGCAGCTTGTGAATTTTTTTACACCTCATCAGATCAGAAGTGGGTAAGATTCTCATGAGAAGCCTTCCTTAAACAGTCGAAAGAAGACTGTCTATTAAATTTCTGTAAACAGATAGACAACAAGACCTATAGTATCCTCATGTGTCGCATGTCGTATTAAATACTGATCATTAGAAACAAGCGAAAGTTGACAATGCTGAAGTTGATCATAAAACTTAATCCATATCTATATTATAATGTATACCCCTGGGAAAATATTTTACGCCAGATCCAATTTCCTCTAAAAGACATAACAGTGAGAACAATAAAATTTCTTAACGCCAGTTCATTATGCATAACCACTTATTCTCACCCTGCTATATAATTGAAAATGCATATAGCAAGGGATCATCCATGCAAAAAATGAATGGGCTCACTGTGAGTTAGCTATTATTTATTGTGATTGTGACAAAAGGGCATATACCATGGAATTCCTTCATAGAAAATATATTATTGAGATCCAGATTTAGCTCATGACTCAAGCTCAACCAATTGAAGGTTCCAATCATTGTAAACACAATTACCATTAAAGGTTTAGTTTATATATGGCGAAACCTAGAGTAAGAAATGCATCTTTATTAAATTGTCCGTGTAAATAAATTCAGTGTACCTGTGCGTGTCTTAAACCTTTTGGAAGACCACTCGGCTCTGCTCTTGTTTTCACAACGACATGAAAAATAGGCACATCCTCAAGGTGGAATTGTCCGTGTATTTTTACAAAACCTTGGCATTCTAAAATAGAAACAACGATATGTTTTCTTGTCCTCTCCCTATTGCACTGACCGAGTCGACCGTTCTCAGTCTTCCTAGTATTACTAAAACCTGCTACCATACGCGTACTGTTCATTATTTCCACTTTGCACGAAGTGCCGCTGGCAGTGCACTGAAGAAATTCATTCTGAAAGAACTGGAGAACGCATTGACACGTAAATAATGACAACAGTAGTAATTCTGGAAATCGTGACATATTTTACTTCATGCATCATTTTTTCATTCCAGTTTGGTTTACTCATATTTACTGAAGATTTTAGTGCACGTTGGCTGCTATAAGTTCGTCTGGCTGGATAATGATGTTAGGATTTTTCACGGTATGTGTGTGGTCTAAGCTTAAAAACCGAGTTCAGCCAGCAGCAGTAAAATAAATTCAGGATCATCATTTCAGATCATTGTATAATATACTTACTGTAAAACACTTTACATGTCATGTCTTGTTTTAGTGATTCATTCAACAATTTGTTTGTGGACATACAATGAGGAAATAATTTATATGCAGATTTTTATATCCTTGTTAGAACGAAAGAATGAAAATAAAATAGCTAAAGGTTAGGCATAATAAAACATTCAAAGTACGTAATTCCGCTAATGATTTTTAAGAACTACTGAGGAGAGAAACAACTTTACGTTGTACAATAAATTGCAATGCTGCTTGTTTCACCAGTTTTCCCACGAAGGGCTTCCGCTGCTAATTCTAGATTTTTTACACAGATACAAGAGTCTATTATGCGAATTCTGGGCAATAAAATCAAAATGATGATGATTCGTTCGTATCACTATGTCGAGTGTTGCGAAAACACAACGCGTTAAGAATTAATAGGACTCCAGAAACCTTTGGCTGTACTTTATCACATGATGTAATGTGAAAGTATCCTCATCATTATCATCATTGTACCTTGATATTCATACGATATACTTAAACATAATATTTACTTTAATGCAATATCAATTTTTAGAAATCCTCTTTCTTCTAGCTACATGTAATTTAAAGTATCTATTCTGCACGTTAAGTAACTCTCACACATGATAATACCTGTAAATATACATTTCAAACAATAGCTCGATAGAACTAGGGAAGGAGTTTTAAATCTTGTCATATCAAGCATGGAAAAATATTGGAGAAAGAAACTTGACTGGCAGTACTCAGAGAACATTTTCACAGGAATCCGGTTTTATATTTAAAAAATAAATGCAGAAAACTAATGTCTCTGACTACTTTCAGTTTTAGTTCATAGATAATTTCCTTAAAGATTTGGTTTGACTTTGAGAGGTCATTATTCGAACGATGCACATTAAAATCCTTCAGGGAATGTAAAATTGAACGTTACAGTGCAAGATGAAAAACAGTCAACCAACTGTACGTATGTAGTTGCTAAGACTGGCAACTTATGAAAATGTCTAGATTGTTTGGACCACTTTGATTTTGTCTACTTTACCCCATGCATAACACAAATTATCAATCTGATCCAATTTACCCAATCCTTTGGTCTCCTGCTTGTGTGAATTTCATCATTCATCAAGTGATTCATTATGAAGAAGTCCAACAACGGAGGAAAAAGCAATAAAAATGAGGAAAAGCCAGGACCGTCGCAGCAGCACAAGGGGGACTCTCCCCGTCGTAGAAAGTCTAGTGACGAAGGAGATGCACAACCACTTGCGCGAACTAAATCTGTCTTTCGAACACCATCACAAGGTAAATCCAGATCCAGCATTTTCATTAGCTTCACGAGTCTTTTGTCTTAAATATACACCTACAAGCATGGTAAGAATGGCATAATATATTACAGCGCAAGAACAACCGAAACAGGCAACTCGCACCAGTTCACACATTGAATCAAGCGATTACAAATCAAAGAAGGCGGAAGATTTTATGCCATCGTTTATCATTCCTGGAGTCAAATATTCATCACCGCGAGGGAGTGGAAGTGAAAAGGGTGTATCTAGTGGGCCAGCTCGTCGTAGATCAGTCTCTGAGGAACCACGAAAGTCACCAAAAAATTCACATCGACAGACAGTCACCAATGTAAATCCACCCAGAATCAAGGAGGCAGAAGCTGAGCGTTTTCGTGCGGTTACATTTGGCCCCACGGACACTAATCAGGACCGTATTAAAGCTAATATTACTGTACTGACTACTCCAAAATCTCAGAAATTGACTCCCAAAGCCCCAGTAACTGGTATTAAACCGAAATCAGCCTCTGAAACACCTAGACCGGCAGATTTTAAAGGGAATGGGGAGCCCCAGGGAATTGACACATCAGCTTCTAAACAGCAAGATGCAAAAAGCCCCAAAACGGAAAATGCATTCCAAACAACAGGAGCTACTCCAGCGGAATATGAACACCCGGAAATGCCTAAATTGTCTAATGATGAGCATCAATATGGACCTGAGGGTACAAGCCCCCCAACAGTGATCCTAATGTCACCCAAGATCCGGACTTCAGGGCAAGCCATTAGGGATGCGTCCGATGCTCGGGCAATAGAAAACAATCGCAGAGAAGAAACCGCAAGTCCACAATTTGGAACTACAATACCAGTAACCCAAGCACAGGCACCAGGAGCCACACGGCCAGACGATACCACAAGTTTACAATTTGACACTGCAATGCCAGTAACTCAAGCACAGGCACCAGGAGCCACAGATCCACAATTTGGAACTGCAATGCCAGTAACTCAAGCACAGGCACCAGGAGCCACAGATCCACAATTTGGAACTACAATACCAGTAACCCAAGCACAGGCACCAGGAGCCAGTCGGCCAGACGATACCACAAGTTTACAATTTGGTACTGCAATGCCAGTAACTCAAGCACATGCAACAGGAACCAGTCAGCAAGAAGAAATCACAAGTCCACAAACTGGAACTGCAATACCTGTAACCCAAGCGCAGGCACCAGGAACAAATTGGTCTCCTCATATTGGAACGGCAATGCCAGTAACCCAACCACATGCAATAATAGGAGCCACAGGTTCACAATTCGGAACTGCAATGCCAACCCAAGCAAAAATACAAGGAACCAGTCAGCCAGAAGAAATCACAAGTCCACAAACTGGAGCCGCAATACCTATAACCCAAACACAGGAAACTCCATTGGAATCACCTCATCAGCCACAATCGGCACATACACCTGGTTTAACCAATGAGCTTCAAGGCAAAACTATGAGTCCAGCTCCTCAAACATTGATCAGAGTCTTGCCGAACAACCAAACGCAAACTGTTAAGAAGCTACCAGGTGGGCGAGTTATCATTGAAAATAGACGGCCTGAAGAAAGGACAAGCCCCGATACTAGAACGGCAATACCTATGCTTCATTCAACTTCCCCAGCCGGTCATGCACAACCGGGAACAGCAAGGGCACCTGGAACCCCCGATTTGCATGAAACTACAACTCCGCCAACATTGATTCAAATATCGCCCAACGAACAAGCCCCAGGGCGCGCTGATGGTGCTCAAGCAATTACCGGAGTTCCAAGTCAGCAGCAACCAGAAAAGACTTTACCTGTCCAAATACCTATCCAACAACCAACCGTGCATCAACAATCAGAAGCAGGGAGTTCATCGGGAATTGGGGCATCAAACGAAAGTCAAAATAGACCTGCGTCTCCACCAACATTGATCTTGATGTCGCCCAAGGCGCAGGCCCCAACGCAGACAGTTAAGAGATTACCTGGTGGCCGAGTAATCATAGAAGGTGAAAAAGGGCAGCAACCACCAGTAGTGTCTGAACACAGCGTTCCAGGAATGGAAGTCCAAACGTTTGCCCCTGTGGACACCATTAAAGATGATATTAAAATTCAAATCACAGTAGCTAAACAAAAGCCGATGCCAGTTCCAGTGGCACCACCACCACCCCCTCCTCCGCCTCCTCCACCACCTCCAAAAACACCATCTCCTCCTGTTATACCGCCTCCGCCACCACCTAAACCAGAATCTCCACCACCTCCCAAACCAGAATCTCCGCCACCCACCCCCAAACCAGAAACTCCACCTCCCTCTCCCCCTCCTGAACCTGAAGTTCCTGAGGAAGTTAAGCAAGAGGAAAAAACTCGTTCCCATTCCAGAGCGCTTATTGACTACTTAAACACAATGTCGAAAATGACTGCGCAGGAACTAGAGCATGATGAGATTCCATCCCCTGAATTTGCTGATGACAACATTGATGTGGTTGAGTTACTTAAAAAATTCAACATACCGGATCAACAAAGAGCACTTGAGAGCCTTCTGGACACGGATTCAGTCCATTTCGACTTTGGGGGTTTAATGAGACAGTACTATTCGTACGTGCTTCGTTCGTATTGTCCCATTAACATGCAGGACAGGTACCGTGGAGTGACTCAACCAGCAAATTGCTTCACATCTGTGGATCTGTCACGGTGCGAATATGCCCCATTTACTTATAATTGTCGCTTTAAGATAAGCATAAGGACACGTATTTATGTGCCCATGTTGTGGATTGGAAGAAACATTGAATTCCAGTTCATTCATGACTTGGTATTGACAAGTAATGTTTTCGTTTTCAAAATAGGATAGGCACTAGAGAGGAAGAAATGGACAAGATAACAAGAGCAAAGCTGCGTAATGACATGCAAACTTTATTATGGCCTATAAACATCATTCTGCATGTGCATCGTGTATTTTATTGGTGAAATATTACTTGGTCTTTAGGAAAATTGGATGAAAAAAGAGAACAGCTCAGAAACGTTGCTTTTGATGAAGACCACTTTAACTATCTAAAAAATCTGGCTAACGATCAGGCAACACTTCTACCATTGACCATTGTGCATATGCTCAATGAGCAGATGGCTCCTATTCTGGAAGATGTTTTCAGATGTGAATTTCCCAATTCTAATTAATTAATTTTATTGAGTGATCTTCTGATACTGATACAAAAAACATCAATCAATAACATTTTCAAATGTCCTACACAGTTTATGGAAAAAACCTTGGAACTGAACACAAGTCAACCAAGGAGGCTGGATTTCATTACATGAAAATAAGAAAGAGATGTGAAATGTATGCTCATATTTGTGGAGGAAGTACTATAAATGAAGATCTTACCGACTTTTATAAATGATGTATTTTTTAATGGGATATAGGATTTTTAAAGTTTATTTAAAATATTATATTAAAAAAGTGGTAATTTTATGTTGTATAATTTTATGAACAAGTGAATTCTACTGAAGATCATTATTATAACTTATTTATGGAGCAAGAGTACGCAAAATAAAAGTTACACCAACAATCACTTCAATAAACTCGTGTGTGTTTTTTTCACAAAACAAGTGTCATGCATGGTAAAATATTTTAATCCCGTTTCCTGGAGTTGTGGTCCACGCTGAATCCTTTTTATCTTGGTCTGCCACGGAAGGATCTGTTGGCTGAAATTTTGGGAGGTGGGGATTTAGGCCGCAATGCTTCTATCCTCTCTGTGCAACCGGTTGTTATATTTCCTTGAGAAAAGTAGCTAGCATAAGTCTCTGCGTTAAAGTTGTCATTGGTTAACTGTGGTCCAATAGTTAACCATCCAGGGCGAATGGTCGAATCTCTGCCAAATAAATGCAGCCTCCGTCTACCCAAACAGAAATGCTCTATGATGTGGAAAATTTCCGTCGGCTTCTCCAACGACCCATACTCCTCTTCCTCTGTAATTATGAGGTCGATATCAACATTCGCATGAATGAAATCTCCGTCAGTAGAACGTCTCACAGTTCCCTTTATCCCCATCAAGCAATGTTCCTAAAATTAAAAGAAAGTCACGATATTTATTGATTTGTATAAATGAGTTTTGCAAGTAATTTTTTTAAAGTTGCAAAACTTTAATTCTACCTTTGTTCTCTGAAACACAGCTTTTGGTTCTAAATTCTTTGAATGTCCAGGGTTAGTAACATTAGTTCGAATCCAGCAAATGTCTTCACAACGTCTAAAGCCCCATCTTCGCAAACAATGGCGACCGAGATCTAGTCCTTCTGACGAACCACACCATAAAAACAAGAAAGAGCGAGACGCTGCAACGGCTGGAATGTCCAGATTAATAATTTCCTCCCAATTCACAAAGTCAATATCTCCTGTGACACCTCTGGTTCTTTGGTATTCCTCCAGTGGGGGTTCAATAAGAATTACATCAAACTTCACAGGTAAGGAGCTCAGCTCAAATGCTCTGAGATCAGTTTTGAGGTACATAGGAGGAGATGCAGTTTCACGAATGAGTTCGTCCTAAATATATAACAAATGATATAGACAACAAAAATTAAATAAACTTTGGTACCACTTTTATTTATTTTAGTATTAAATGAACATTAATTGTACCTTAAGCCGGATAAGCTCTTTCAGCTTCGGATATTCTTCAAATCTATCAGCTAAGCCAACGTCCCGTATAAAATTTTGAGGTCTTTGTCCAGTATCAACAAAATGTTGACAATAATCATTGTGCGGATTCGATGATTGGGTTCCCTGAACAAACATGAAAAATATCACAATTGGTCTCACCGAATAATTGGTTTGCTGAATTCAAGAAAAATGAAATGCTTATATTTTAAAACAATTTGTTACCTTTAAAAACGTGGATGAATCAGTATAAACCTGTGGCTTCTTTTCACTTCCATCACCATCCTCTTTTCCGGAAGATTTATCGTCTGGATTTTTCTTCGAGCTACTTTGGGCACCCGCTGCCTTGGTCTCATCATCAGGTTCTCTTGCTTTTAGAACCTCACGAAGGCTTTCCACGGAAGTGACGCCAAGCTAAACAAAGTTTATGGCAAGTTTAGTTTAATGAAAACCGCGTCGGAGATAATTTTTTGTCATAGTCATAATAGGTACACGATAAGGGTTTCAGTTTCATACCTGTTGAGCTAGAAGAATTTTCCTTTTGCGTGACTTCTCCCGAACTTGCTTGACATGAGCTTGGCTCATATTGCTTCAAGCTTTTTGCAGTTACTTATTACTTAATAAATTCGTATTTGTTTGTATCCCTTGATTAAGCCACCTAACACCAACAAATTTTAAAACTTCAATGGGGATAACAAATGACAAATGTCCGTGAGACGTAAATATTATTTAAATTATACAACAACACACCCAAATTAGACAAACGACAATGTTCTGTGTCCTGTGTTCCTTTAGTTGGAAATGGAAATTCACAAAAACGTCTTTTAAATGAGATGGAACCGGCGAACAGCAAAGTTGGAAATTGGCAAGTAACGAGTAAAAGTTGAGAGTGAGTGCTCACATAAACACAAATTTCAATTTTGATACTCACGAGTGTCCAGTCTGTCAGTAGTACTTCCCCATTCCAGGAACCCAAACTAATCATCCAACCAAACACAAATTTATTAGAACAATTGAAGTACTATCCAAGTAAGTACTTTAGTTCGAAATTCAAGGCGAAAGAGTTCGAAAGGGGTGTTCTTGCTTGTGATGTTTGTGAAAACTGAAAAACAAGCTGACATGACAGAAGAGAAAAGCTTAGAAAATCAAAACCGCATCTGCCCATGGTTTACAGTATTTATGTGCAAGTTGGTATTATACATCTCTTCAATTTAAAGGAACAGCACAGTAAAAGCACAGTAAAAGCACGGCAAAAGTATTTACACTTTACACATAACAAGTATGCTGCTTATTCTGCTATGAGCCAACTTACTTTATTGGTGTGCAGTCTGCAGTGCATGTGCGCCAAGTTGAAAACTTGAGTATTTTTGTTTACAGACGAAACTTTCATGCACTTTAAGCATATGATTCATTCTTCATTCATTTTCATGCACTTTTTGTGTCGGCGAACTGATTTAATAACGTCTCTGTGTAGCTTAATGTTTTTGTTTATTGTTTTGTTTTTGTTCAACCTACAACTTACAAAACTCAACGGACCTCGTTGGTTGGAAAGTTGTAAAGATAAAGATACCTACTGACAAAGGCGTCGGCGTCACATAATATTTTAGTTGTTAGTGAATCAGTTAGAAATGGGTCGACACTCGGACAGCTCGGATGAGGAAATATCTCATGAATCGGAGGAAGATTCTTCTGAGGAGGAAAGTGAGATAAAATTGAAAAAGAAGTCTAAAAAGTCCAAGCATTCGTCATCACACAAGAAAAAGAAATCAAAGGATAAGAAAAAGAGTAAGAAAAGAAGTAAGAAGCATAGGAGGAGATCCAGTTCATCTGAGGTAAGGAGAACAAGCTATGGCTTGATTTTAGAGATAATTTTTATGATGATAATAAGTAAATATAAGCTCTTCATTTCATTACATTATTTTAGGGTGATTCTTCAGAGTCAGAGGAGGAAGAGTGGGTAGTTAAATCAAAACCCGATGATACCAAGCAGCCGTTAGTCACTGAAGCAGTTTCAGATGAAGCAGTTTTCAAGAAGCCAAAACTAGAAGCAGTCGCAAGTACATCTTCCAAAGTATCTACAGAACAAGATGATAGTGAGTGGGGGAATTTTGGTGACGTGCTGCCAACATTTTCAAATGAATCCAAAAGGTCGGAGAGACGAAAACAGAGGGAACAGGAAAAGGAAGCCAATTCGATTGACAAGGTACAACAAAGAGTTTATCACTGCCAGATTTATTTAAAGATATGAAATATAATACGTTGTAATTATAACTAGTTGGGCCAGCATGCGAAAGAGCTCAATCCGTATTGGAAAGATGGTGGGACTGGCTTGCCAGATGAGGAATCAAAATCAACACCTAAACAGACATCCTCTCAAATGATTGGGGATGGAGGTTTGAACTACTTGAGAAAGGCCTTTTCGAGAGCAAAGGAACAAGCTTCGGAGGAAGGAAGAAACCTGGAAGAAATTATTAGTGAAAGATGGGGGGTAAGGAATATATTTTATAGGTTGGCTTGTATGTAAGTTATATGCTGGAAAAATTGTCAAATATATTAATTAAAGCTCCCAATATATTTAGTCGCTTGAAAGGTTTCTGGGAATGCTGGAAGAGGCAGAAAACAAAGCAAAGGAAAGGGAAAGAAATAATGAAGCCGATGGTGGGAGAAGAGACAGATCTAAGAGGTTTATTCGACCCAGCAGAGACAGTGATGATGAGGATGATAGACGTTCCAGGCATTCATCTCAAAGTCACAGGCACGATAGGCGTCGCGATCGTGATAGAGATCGACGAAGAAGTAGGGACCGTGATTCTGGTTGGAGAAAAAAAGGTCGTTCGCCTGAGAGAACTAGGAGTAGCGGTCGAACTGATGAAAAAGATCATAAAGAAAGGTCTGCTAGTAAGCCAGATTCCCAAGTTTTTATTCAGGAAAATAAGACGCCAGTTTCATATGAACCGAAGCAACAGAATCCAGTAAGACCATCGTCACCGTTAAATGATGATACATCAATGGAAGTTGTTGAAGAGGCTGCAAAAGTAATTACAGATAAAGAAATGAACGAGCTTAATGCAAAACTACTTAAAGCGGAAATGTTCGGAAATGATGTAAGTGAATATAAAAATTTATAATTACTGCTTCGTGCATTCCCAATTGCTGTATTGTAATCGCGTGTCATACAAACCCCATAAAAGATCTGAACTAAATGCAAAATCATTTCCTTTTTTATGTAGACTCTAGTCGAAGAGTTAAAATTTAAAATCGCAGAAGCTGAAAAGGCAAGGCAAGATTACGTAAAGAATGGCGGAAACCTGTCAAAACCTCAAAGTGTTTCAACAAAAGTTGTGACGAAAATTATGATGGAGAATTCCCGGGATCGAGGACGGAGAAAGGATAAGATTACCGAGACTCACAAAGATGGTCAGCGTGTAAGATACTTCCCCGATGACGACAGACAAACGCTTCAAAATATGGTGATTCAAAATCTATGTATATGCGTATTATAGTTCTGTGTTATGAAAGTTGTTGATGTCATATAATGTTCATAAATCCAATCTCATGTTTTATGTTTCCAGTTCCAGAAAGAAAAAATGAATACGGCCGCCGATGAAAATGCCTTATTTGCAAGGCTAGCCGGAAAGGTACTTTTTGTTCCTCTATTCTGAATACGTATTTACTAGTAATGAATTAAATGGTGTAAATTGTGTACTTAAATTTTTAAATTAATTATCAAGGGAGCAAAAACTGGACAAGATTATGATATCGATGATGTTTTTACGGATAAAGCAAGTAGCTCAAAACAATCCAACAAGGAGCAGGAAAACGAAATTCGGGATGTTTTAGATAAAGAAAAACATTATAAGAAAGTACTGGACAACTGCCCATGGTGCGTTGAAAGTAATGTGAATGAAAAGCATCTCATATTATCAATGGGTGAAAAGGTAAGCCTGTTCTTACAAAATGTAACTGCACTCTGATAAGGTTTTACTTGTGTATGGACTGCTCAATTTTTTTTATTGCATTTGAAGAGTTATCTTTGTGCTCCTCCATACCAATCCATGGCAGAGGGTCATTGTTTAATCGTTCCAATGTCTCATGTATCTTGTGCAACCGAGCTCGATGAGGATGTTTGGGCAGAAATGCAGGTAAGAATAAAGGAAATATGCCATCTTGTCTTATCATCCTCAATTGTTTAAATGTAGAAGCAAAATTGACTGGTCGCATTTTACTTTATGTAGAAATTTCGCAAGGCTTTGGTGAGAATGTTTCGGGAGGCAGATCAAGACATGGTGATATTTGAAACAGCTCTGTATTTAAAGAGACATCCACACATGTACCTGGAATGCATACCAATGCCTAAGGAGACTGGGGAATTAGCCCCAATTTATTTCAAGGTAAAACTCGTTACCTATACACATTCTTGTTTTAATTTACTTGGGCAATCTAGCACATTTAGACGAGAAAGGAAAAAAAAATTTCATATCGTATTTTTATAATCTTTGTATAGAAAGCCATTCAGGAGTGTGAAACAGAATGGTCCCAAAATAAAAAACTGGTCGATCTTCGAAATCGCGATGTTAGAAGAGCTGTTCCAAAGGGGTTACCTTATTTCTCTGTGGATTTTGGTGATGATAGCTGTGGATTTGCTCACGTTGTGGAGGACGAAAGAAACTTTCCGAGAAATTTTGCACATGAAATTGTTGGTGGGATGATGGAATTGGATCATCACTTGTGGAGAAAGCAGAAGAAGGATGATTTTAGAACACAACGGAACAAAGTTATGGAGTTTTTAAAACTGTGGGGGCCCCATGATTGGACGCGCGATACTAATTAGCTTAGTCAGATGAACAAAAACTGTGCACCGGCCGGACTACATTTTTGATAAGTGTTAGGTAGAATATTTCGATTCAATTTTGAAATTATAAATAAAGATTTTATTTTTACGTAAATACAAGCGACAATTAAATTCATTAACATTACAATAATTATTTTAACACAACCAACACAATAACACTAATAGCAAAAATCAGACTTAAACTACATGTAAACTTGCATTTTAAACTGTACTGTAAGTGTATGCATTATATCGCTAACTTTACAAATACTTAGTCGTGAAGTGGATATTCACATAAGATAATGAACGAAAATATTAATTACATAATATTTTCGTGACTTTAATTAGTTGTCATTGACCAGGACATGCAATCAACAACGGATAAATGCTGTTGTGCATTTTAAGAACAGGCATTGGGTTGTTGAATACAATACATAATTAAAACGTTATTGAATGTTTGAAAATCTGCGAATCAATAACATTTTAAAAGCCATTTTACCAATTCACGGACTACTGACATTGATGTAAATATTATATTGCACTTCCGGGTAGTGAATACCTAGTTGTATTTCATTATTTATTTTTATCATTTTGAACAAAAAGAAACTCTCAGCTTTACAGATTAAGGCCCGATGAGGAAGAAAATGTATTGATGACTGTTTCTTTTCATAATCACCGGGCTCGTCGATACAAATAACAACGAAAATTTGATGTGGCACATTGAAGTGTTTAAAAACAGCAGTCTTCTTGAAGAAACTTGGCATGTAAAATCAAAAACATTTTTGCAATATTTTCGTAAACACCATTTTCATACAATGCAATTTTTCATTTAAACAGTTGTGTGAATATATTCCGCCTGGGCAAATTTGTGCTGCTTGAGAACAGCATTGGAAACGCAACTTGGCGAAAAGGCAATCATCATGCTCTTGATTCTAGAGCTGGTTGATGGCGTCAGCAGATAACATTCCTCTGGGGCTGCACAAAGAATGGCTTCTTCAACTTCTCGCATTGCATATGAAGATAGAAATTCATATATGGCTTGGTCCCCACCAGCTGAAGTCGCTGCGGAGGAATCATTTCCTGTCATTGCGATTGGATTCTTGACTTCATACACAATGGGAGACCTGGGTAGCTCATTCAACCTGTCCATTGTTACACAAGGAAAATAAATTATTAAAAATGCTTGGTTATAGGCCATCATATATGTCCAAAAAATAATATAAAAAGTACAATTTGACGACATGGTTGAAAGAATAGAGAGAAGTGTTTGAAACGACAAAGAAGAAAAGGATGAAAATTTTGAGAGGTAAATTGGAAAGTGCACATAAGCATAATACTGATTGATGACTATGATTTAGCGAATGCAGGGATTCGCAATACGTAAGTTCCTGGTCCACTGTATGTTTAATCTTTTCAGTTTGCTGAATCGACTAAATTTAATTATTCATTACAAAGGTACTTCAACGAAGTTTAATTTGCCTAGTCCAAGTAAAACTTTTGCAAAGAAAACTGCATGGCGGTTGCTTTGCTTGCTTTGCTGGTTAGCTGATATTGCTGAATGAAACTCTTCTCTTGTACATTTACGCAGCAGCAAGCGTGCAACACATAAAAGAACATAATGTACTTACTTTCATTTCCCATAAAATGTGCATGATGGAATTTATGGCAGACTCCCCAAACAATAGTTGGCGAAGTCATGATTTTTTCGTGTAATTGAATATTTATGTACCAAATTGTTAATAGAGGTATGTTTATATATGTTTAAAATACAAAATTATTATGAAATAATATTATCTTCCATTCGCACTGCTTTATAGAAGATGAGCACGACAAATTTCACACCAATACATGCTGTATTTACACATAGCACATATCTTACCAATCAATTGCATCTTGCATCAAAAAGCATTTCTGATCAGTCCGAACAATTATCACGTAGTTTTTGTGAAAAGCTAGTAACCCTCCAACGTGAAAGCGTGTGCGAACAATTAAGTATAATTAAATAGAATTCGCTTCATTACAAGCAATTTCAATTACGTGATTTCAAACAAGTCTTTCAGGCATCCAAATCAATTGCAATTATTGCAATGTGCATAATATAGGCAAGAAGTGGATTGTACACAAAGATTATTTTTGAAATTCTTTGCAGAGTCGCATTGAAAGTTAATACATGTAACATTATACACGATCGTTATAAGAACTGTAAAGATGCTACAGCTTGGACACATTATTGGCAAGAACAAGATATAAAGGCATATACTCGTGGTGTCCCTTTTTGTAAAAGAATATAATTGTACCATAATTAAAAAAACGTAACGCGAGAACAAAGTTAAAGGTTTATTTTTCGCATATTAAACAATCGTGTAATTGATGGCTACTTATCATCGTTACTTTTTTAAATTTCCATCTTCCCCAATAATTACTGTCATGAATAATTTGTCACCTGCTGAAAAGAAAGAAAAAGTAAGCCATGTTTGTCAGGAGGGTAGACTGATTGACGATGGACAACTTTGGATGACAGCAATCTCTCTAAACAAACTCTTTACTTTTACTCATACCACAAGCAAAAAACCTACGAGATTTTAGAATTCAAAATGCGACTAAGGCTTCTACATACAAAGAGAAATTTCCCTTCGTGCAAACAGGCGATGAATATTTCATAGACTAAAGTTTCTTTAGTATAGCATTTTCCTGCATACTAGATATTATGTTAGACAAAATCCAAGCATTACGTGCACACTTATGCAAATATATTTGGCAGATGTGATGATGACCGAAAAGTCAACTTCTGATTTCGCTTTTATGTTTTTAATACGTACATTCAATACATTTAGTAATACTTGTCTGTGAGGCATAATACCGAATAATGGAAGTGTATTTCAAATGCAGTTTTCTAAAATGCTGAAACGATTTCCACAAAGACGTTTGCGGTACGTGGTAAGTGAAGATAGCAGTAACATAATATTCAATTTGAACCAGTTGTTGAATAAGCTTTGTGAATTCTAAAATCCTTATACATAGTAGTAGTGTCATTTGAAGCTACGCAGTTGTTTTAATTACACTTACCTACATACGCACCTAAATA
>JAQIXW010001702.1:0-18091 GCA_034700685.1 Willowsia buskii | reverse complement strand
CATTAAAAGTGATTCCCTTCATAAATACCTCAGTTTTGGCAGCCTCACGTACATAAAATTTGGGGATTTTGTTTGGTCACTGGAAAAACGGAGTCTTGCTCAAACTCATATATCACAAAATCATATAAATTGCAGAAAACCGATTATTGCTCTTTTTAGAATACTTTTGCCCATACTTATAAACTCGCCTGATGCTGTTCTGATTTGTATTATTTATTGTTAGTGTTATCATCACCTGTGTAATTCTCGATTCGATTGGCTTAGTGAAGAAATGTTTTCGTACCCAATATATAATCGGTTCTGCTGCTATCAATAATACTACCTTCATTGAATGGCCGCGAGTGTCATACATATATTTTACTTATAAAATGACATATTACATTATATTTGTGTACACTTCTGTACCAAACACCTTACTTTCATATATTTCTTTGCGGCCAGGTGTCTCGTTGATTGGCATATTGAGTAAATACTGATTTCATGACTTGCAAAGGTTTCTTTCTCCATTACAACGACTTACCCAGCCATGATGGGCATTAATAAAGTTGGTAACAAAAGTCGTCAAATTTCACATATGGCGTTTTTGAAGGGGTTGCAATAGAGCTTACTTTCTCCACATTATATTTACGTGATACTGATACTAAAGTCACGCTTTACTAAACAAATAACATCAGTTTCATGGAAACCGAGGTGCCATTGAAGGTCTTCCTGTCCAATAAGTTATACTATTAGAGCGTTATACTTCTAATATTCAAAATAACAATAATATTGTGAAACATGGAAACTAGCTAGAAGCAATAATAGTTCAGTGTACAGAATAGGTACAAAAAAATGAACATTATTACCAAATGGCAAACAAATGTAACACGAGGCAAACTTATAAACAGATAACTTTCAACTGTCTTCTATTTATGTCCTCAGGCCTGTTTTCAGTTACGCAATAATGCTGCTCAGGTCACTTTGTTTTATATACTCAACTTTGTTTGACTTGAGCTAATTAATAGTAGCAACGTGAAACGGATGCTGTTGAAATCGAAAAAGTACGACTGGTACGTGTGATGATCATATTTAATGTACTTACATGAATGCATACAAGCGTATAGCGTGCCTTCATGTTACACACTTTCGAGATCTCTATAGAACTTATTTGAGTTTGCTTTTCAAAATGCTGTTTGTACTATATGGAGTGAAACGAGCGGAAGCGGTTCCTCCTCTAAAAAGTGTCTAGCAATAAAGGATGAAGAGAAAGCACCAAGGCAAGAAGGCGAGTCCACGCGTTGAGCTGAAACCATGATACATGTATAATAAGTATACACATGATATTTGGGCGTAATGTAGTACATTTGAGTGAAAGCAGATACGCAGGAGAAAATGTTGTTCTGGGAATAAACACGGATTTATTACATCTCTGCCTTTTGTATATTTGAGCTTCATTTAATTAAAGTTCAGTTAAATAAATATTGAACCTAGAAATGGTAACTGGAGTAGAAAATTGAAATTGTCTAGGAAAAGCACACTGTTGGGGCACATTATGATGATTATTTTCCCCAAATTTGTCATTTAACTCCTGTTACATAAGCAAAACAAAACAATGAGTCTTCCATGCTAGCAAGCCTGTGCTATCCTAGATCAAGAAACTACTCGTGAAAGTAAATATGTCTTCCGGGAAATCTCCCAATTTACAAATATTTATCTGGAAACTTGAAAAAAAAAACTTGCCCAACTGATTATTTCGTGAGCTTCTATTATACTATTGTAACCTCATTTCACAGCCTATCCAAATAGCGATGATTTACTCCTTCAAAACTTACGAATAAATTTGACATCATATTGTCATTGTTGGACTGATAAACGATCAGACGGGGACCGGGTGAAATAGGTGGCAGGGCAAATGGTGCTTTTTTTGCGTATAGTCTTTATACTATATTCATATGTATTTGTACATTTTTGTGCGAGTCATTTTTAAAATGTAACTCCACTTCAAGCCTTTTATTTAACACGAACCGCTGACGCTTTACAACTCCTTTTTCTTTTACGATCATTAGGCAAAGCAAGTTCACTGCTTCCAACTTAAGTGGAAGTGTAAATCCCAAACTTTCATTTAATATCCCAACTTCCCCCGTCAGATTTCAGGAACTTCTTTGGTGGTTTGCTCTGCTTGTCTGCCTTTCACTTTTCAAAGTGTCCAAACGAACAACCAACTTTTTTTCGGAAATGAACCTGCATAATGCAACGATAACTCGCTTGTAAATGGCAAATTAGTAATTCTTCCATTACCTTTTCGTGAGCATGTTTACTCATATTAAAAGCATAATCAAAAGCATGTACGTAAACGTAGCCAACCAGTTTAATTCAGACTGAACTCAGCACATGATACAACGCAGTACTATGGTTTGATGTTGATTGTTCAGGTATTGACCGATGTGTTGATCTGATGAAACCATTTTTGACATATGGGACAGATGAGCTTATAGAAGTTAGACTTATAGAATGGACATGCTTTCAGAGTTGGTTCCCAAGCAATGTAAACTGATAACATCAACTTCTTATCGCTCACAAAGTACTAATCAACTGAAACCTAAATTAAGGAATCAAACCAATTTCATAAAAGCGTGCCTGATAGAAGAAGAGTACTCATGCCGTCAACACGAACAAAGAAAACGAACAAGGATGTGTTTCGCAAATCGCAGATGTTTTTTCCATCATACATCCAGATAAACATTTATCGACAACCACATGGCATTATTATTATTGCAATGCAATGCTAACAAACTTTTTTAACCAGTCACACAAGCAAAGCATTTCCTTGCAAAAAAAAACTCCACCGTACTACTTTTTGGATTTTCCTTTCTTTCGGTCCTTGAACCTGCCACATGGCTAAACTATCGATCTTATTCCTACTTTTTCATACTCACTTTTCCAACTTGCTAACAGCTACTACTACTACTGCGACTTACTGCATATTAGGTATTTAAATAGTTTTCAGTAAACTCGTTACCGTTCTCTGGTTACTTTTAATACCCATAATGGAAATTGTGAGGGAGAAAACATATCACATACATGTATACTCACATTTACACAAATAGGTACGCACGCACTAATATAACTAGAAAAATGCAGCGATACAGTTACATCAAAGGATATAGAAAACAAAAGCATAATATTAGAATAAAAAATACACAGGATGATGAACTAGTTTTTTATCCATTCTACTCCCTCACAAAACACATTATGCCACACTCCAAACATCTATCTTTTCTCATATTACTCATTCATCCACGATCAGCAAACCAACCTTACTAGTTTTTTTTAGCAGTATAGTACTAAAATCCACTACTCCAGAAAGTGGAAGAGCGATGCCCTCTTTTAATAATAATAACAACGCAGTTTTATCACCGTAGAATAGTACATAGAGGTATTATATTATACCTTTCCTTGAATAAAATGATTACTTTGGACAGTAATCCCATTATATCTGTCATCACCGTTCCTGCTTTCTGCGAAGCTCCATTTAACTCCATTAACAGGAGAGGGAAATTACCTGTTACTTACTACGTTACTTACCACTAGCTTCTGCTGTTTCTATTCTATTCCTTGCTTGCTGTGTCGACGCTGCTGCTTACTTAAGTGCTACTTATTTCTTTGCTAAAGAATAGAGGACAAAGATGTTTGCTGTTGTGGTGGTGATGATGAAGACAGTGTTTCACTGGAGAATGGATGATCATCATCGTCAAGACAAGACATGAGGCTGAAATGTGACTATTTAGTGAAGTTAGTGGGTGTCTTATAATTCACTATACTTAAAAGGGGTATATTGAATTACCCAATAATGTCCTTTTGTTGTCCGCAATGATGAAGGCACATGTTATGCGCTGCTGCGTAATAGTGGTAGATGAAACTACAAATGTCCTCGTTTTCGCCTGGATTTATTTTTTATAACAAGAGTAAAATGAATATCCCCTAACAATAAACTCATTTCGCGACTGTTAATTAACATATGGTGTTTGCTGGATAAGCGTATGCTACGTTGCTGTGACAGTAATAGCAGATCTGTTACGTTACATATTATATGGGAGTTTTAATTTAATATTGTTATTTGACAAACAATCATATAGTTTGTAATTACAAATGGTTGATGGGAAAGTGACATACTATTGATGTCGATATGATGAGTACAATTCCATTTTAATGATTCCTTTTCAAAGAGAAGTCCTGGTTGTCATATTATTTGTTGCTGACATGTTGGATAAGGTATGGAGGGTAAATGGCTCATCCATCTTCATTCTACACTAGTTTCTTTTAAGTACAACTACATCCTAATGTAATTTAGAGAGCATTATGTTTAACATGTGACAAGAACAGATATCCTTTCCAGAAAAGTGTTTAGGAGTTTAAGTTGTCTGTCAGCATTGTATTTTGCGATGTGCTGTCAGATCAACTGGGTCGAGACTCCCTCCTTTAGTCCGTCTGTTTATTAAAAACTTTCTGGAAGGCAAACTAAAATACATACGTACATTCCTATGGGCCTACAGTTGTCATCGCATATCCAATTATTCAGAGTTCCATGGAAAGTCAGGTAAAAAAAATCCCAGCGTGTGTGTGGACTTCATCCGTTGGCACGTCGTCAGAAGGGAATTCCAAGGATAGCGAATGTTCGAACCAGAACATTTTATAATTTGCAATATTTGCAAACGTAACCATAAAAGCCTTAATGCTCTCATGTCCCGATTTCGAACGCAACCCTAATTATGTAGGACTTAGTTTGTTGGTTAGAATCCTCAGCTCACACAGAAATTTTGAGAAATATTCAAAGAGACAATTATAGCTTGGTTTGATAGATCAATCCTCACTTTTAGTATTGTGATTATAGGTTAAATATAATAATTTATAGGTAAATATAATATACACAGATATATGAAAAATTACAGAAATGGTATTACATTCAAAGAATAAAATGAATGACTGATTTAGTGTTTTAACCAAAGATTCACAAGAAAGAAGCCACAGTTCTGCATTTCATGGAAAAAACTACAAAGGGTAAACACAATCATAGGTACATGTGTACCACAACAGCACAGATTCTGCTTAGAGTAGAAAAAAAGGAGAAAAGTGGACGAGTTGATAAGTAGAATAGAACATCAGAGTAACATACTATTGAAGTGGTTTCTCACCACCGCATAAACCTATTTAATACCACGAACATAACTTTTTTGTAGGAAAAATAGAGTCTACTTGTTACGAAAGTTGACTTTATTAGCTGTGATGATGATATAATATGCTTTGTGTGCACGATTGGAACTGATACATACAGATGAAACAAAAAAGCAATGCTTTTCTTTCATTTAATAGAAATGAGAAAGACAGAAGAGAAAGGAAAGGACATACATCCATCGTTCACAACAACATCGGAAGAGAAAGCTGTACAATAATATATTTATATTGGATTCAACTCGAAAAGAATGCATGATGAGCTCACTACTTCTAAAGCTTGATGTACTCTTCTTCTCTGCTCATAATATTATGAAAAAGAAGAAAAACAACTGAGGAAAATTGTAACAGAAAATTCAAACTCCGACATGGAGATTCAGAAGGTTGCACACACACACACACAGCATTTCTACTTTACAGTTTTCTAGTATTCTAGTTTTACTTTTTGTTTCCAACTTTGCTACACTACTGAACTACATACTCTGAGAGGATTGAATTCAGGCTAAGGGCACAAAAAAATAAATAAATAAATAAAGGAAAGGATGTATCTGTCACGACGACGACAGTGTTGATGATGATGGTATACTTTTTCTGTGAGTTTTAACTTTCCTTTTCCTTCACAAACTGTAAATTTCCAAACAAAAAGCGAGAAACTTTTACCCTGGTACCGTCAGACTATGTAAATTGAGGTTATACATATGATGTCAAGCATTCATTTCGAGAGACGAAATACATAAAGAAAATTCACATTTATTTGCATGAGACTTTCGAGTTTCTCTTTCGGTTATAAGAATTTTAGACAGAGATTAGACGCCAGTTTACTTTCTACAGGTGTGTGTTGTCAACATTTCTGTGAATTTTTTTTCCACGAAAGTTGGAAGTTTGAAAGTTTGCATAGAGTCTGTAACTACACACTAAAGGCATGTATTGATCACTCGGGACTTATAGAAAAGTAGCAAAAACGAAATATTATGCACACTACGACATACATGAGATTTCACATTAAGCCAAATCAAATAAAACGTGTAGACTTAAGTGAAGAAAGCATTCAACTTTTTTACGATTTATTTAGGGCGGATTCGAAGAGGGAAGGCGTAGACACAAGAGAGAAAAAATCTGCAAACAAAACGAAGACGTTCAGAGAAAACTGGAAGAAAAACGTGCAAAAATTGTACTCACTCAAAAAAACAAACTATTATACAAACAAACGGAAGGAGAGAGTGAAAACGGGTAGCAACACGATGTGCCTGCCTACTCTCACACGTTTATGTACCACTACCATCAGAATAGTTGGTAAGGCTTAGAGAGTATCCTACTTCCCCACTTTTCTCGTAATACATTTGCACTTTTACTGAATTTGTGTTTCCTCTTGTTGTCGTTTTTTCTCCACTGTTTTAGTTTTGGCTAGTTGAATGCAGGCATGTAAATTCTTATTAGCTTTTTTCTTCCTTTCATCGCACCACGATCACACGACTTTATAAGTAGTACGGCAGAACATCAGTTCTCTGCGTTTCATCTTTCTTCCCCATTTGTGTTTGTGTGTTTACTTAAAAGGCACAACCTCGGGAATGTATAAGCATGCCTTCTATATATTATATATACAGGATATTATATAATATTTTCTTTTTGAAGTGAGTGTGTAGATTGAGAGAAAGCAGTCGACTCCTCGATCGTTTCGCATTTCGAATCTATGGAGATTCTAAGCTGGAGGTGTACCAATTCCAATAGGGCTATGAAAACAAATAAATCATATAAGCTAATTTTATTTTGAGCAAAGTTCATTTTCGTCTAAAGCTATCTTAAGTGGGGTAAGCACGGAGCAAGTGTGTTGATGATAATGAAATGAAGATAGAAAGTAATAGTAAATGTTTGCGTATAGTAGTTAAGAACGAATAAAGCTTTTGAAATGTTTTTCGTCCTTTACCATTATCGTATCTCGAATAACATTTCATCATATCATATGCAAATGTAGAAGTAGATGGAGATTCTACTTTATGAATAATTCTTGGAAATGCTTACAGAGTTTTTGTTGCGCACATAGACAACGTTAAAAACTGTTATATCAGTATCAAGGACTTATAATTTTGAGCTGGCAACAAATTAGCTCGGATAGGTCTCAAAAAGTTTTCTTATGTCACTGCCTTTTAAAACTAGTATTCCCGTGAGTCAGTGTAACAGATAAATATGCATGATAATATTAAGTTCTTAAGCATAACGTATTATGAGTTTTTTAAAAGTCCAACATTATTAGAGAAATAGTACTTTAACTCGGAACTGAAATGCGCTTGCAAACGAAAGCAATGTTGTAATGTAAGATAATAATGACTGTGATATATGTATTGCGGTAGCAGCGTTTCCGCAGATCGGATCGGATGGTGGTGGTTATGGTGCGTACATCATGTAGGTAGCTGGGTCTTGTGACTCCTTTGCTGCTACTGAATCTGAGTGCAATATGGACAACGCAACGAACACGAAAATCTTTAACTAGGTGGGTAGCTAAAATAATATAACTATAATATTATTATTACGATGACAGAATGTAGGGACAAATATAATATGTATCACCAGGAATATAACATTGTAGCTGGCCGACAGCCTCGCTTACTACAGAGAGCCTCGGCGTACATTTGGATCTGTAGTTATATATTATACAAGTGCAACGTCTAGTGGATGGAATTACAAATCGACTCAACTGGATTTAAGTTACTTGAGAAGTCTTACGAGATCTCCTGTGAATTATGGAATTTAGGTTGCCTATCATATTTACAACTGTCACTATGTGGGCTCAGGCTCATAATAAATACGTACATAGAAATTACATGGAGAAATATCGAAAAATGGGCATGCATGGCTTCCAATTTCTTTCAGATGGACGCTATAGAAATATTAAGAAAATGGAAGAGTTTATGCGGGATGTGAATGTGCAAGCATAGCTAACAATGCAATGCAACAACATTATTGCTAGCACGCGCTCTTCGCCGCTGTGAGAGAAAAAAGAGGAGAACGAGGAGGAGGTGGATTGGATGATGATGATGATGTGAGTGCGAAAGGAGTGAATTCAGTGGCAAACATTCGAGGAGGTACCCCTCCACCAGCCATGGAATGGAGGTTATGAGCCACACATGTGTGAAGCAAAGCCAACAGACCAGCTGTTGTCAAGATCAAAACAACAATGTGCTTCCCCTCTGAATTCAGTACAACTACTTTACCGAAAGAATTCCGAAAAAATATAGCCGAGCCTCGTTTCTCTTCTCGCTACTTTTCGTTCTCAGTCGTGAGAACTTATTGTTTGAAAAGTGTAAGAGGAAAAGGATATTACATTGCTTGAGCATCCCTTGTGAACTTACTCGCAGAGAGAAAAAAGTATTCAATAATGTTTTTTTTTTTTGCCAAAAAAGTAGAACGTATGAAACTGACACTGTTGGATGACAACAAGGAGCCCAATTCCACTGACTGCACTTTTTCCCCAAGCACATGACCGTCAACTCTGTGGGCATAATATAGGTATTTGCACGGAACACACTATTTAATGTTATACACATGCTATACACATTATTCTGCATAACGTGTGTAACCACATTAGTAACTAAAGGTGTGTGTATATTATGTGCGTGTGTGGTCTCCATCTCACAGTTAGCCTTTCGTCTCATCTGGCATCGAGCTTGGTAGCTCTAACATGATAAAACGGATGAGAACTATCTAAATTCGCGTACTGCAGATATGCTTTCCATAGAACTCCAGGAATTCATTTTTCCGCGAAGGGAGAGTACACTGGAACTTCCAGTGAAAGTAAATAAAAAAGGTTCAGGTTTTCGTAAGAAATGACTTTTCTTATAAGAGCGTACATGTGCATAATATACTGTATCTTACACCGCGCGTACCAGCTTTGCACAATATTGCGCTCATTTTATAGACAGCAATATCATATGAATAATAGAACATCACGCTGTTTTGCAATATGTATTATCATTGAATCAACTGGAAAAGTCTTTTGCACTCCTTCAAAGAAGAGGAAAAGAGTCTGCCTATAAACACAACATTATTGTTAGACATGAAGGGACGAGAGAGGATATTCCAAAACGTCTATATATTATGCCCATGAAGCGGGTAGGGGTAAGTTACGATTTATCTTGATGATTGAAGAGTAGTAAGTACCTACTCGGTAATGCTCCCTGGCCAACATTAGGTACATTGATTTCGCATTACTTACTAGTCGATAGTGAGAGATACTAATCTTTTCTTTACCACAAAGTGTAATAGAGAGAGACAGAGGTTGCTTTTTGTTGAGATGCTGAAAACGCTGTGCAAGAGAAACGCTCAACGCGATGCACATACTGCGTTGCTAAGAACGCAAAAGGCGCAGAATGGAATTATTAGGTAAGGTACCATGACTAATGTCAACAAGGTCAAAAGCAGTTTAAATTACAATGTGAAACGATTTCTTTAGCTTTATAGTTTTTTAAAAGTATTTACTATATTATAGTGGATCTCTTCGGAGATATTTATAACAGACGAGACAATAATTACGAGGTATGTTAGTAGCAATAAAGCGGATGCATGGATGATTGTCATTTTAAACTTGAAATTACGTTTTTGTTGAGCTTTCATTTATGCAAGATTGGTGTACACCATGGAGTGAAGGAACATTCATTTGTTACACTTAGAAGTACAAGGTCGATTGTCTTGAAAGCATATGCAAGAAGGCGATTTTTTGGCCAATTCTTTCAGTTTGTGTTACTTGAAGTAGGAATATAATGCGCTGACATATTGTAAAAAATTTAGTGCTTTTTAATGCACATTGACAAGATTGTGCTGAGTGTTTTTATTATTGTGACTGTTTACGTACATGCTGCTGCGTAAATGCATATATTTATAAGATTGATATCTGAAGTTAATTTACATGAGATTTATTGATGTGTCTTTGACAGACGAAAGCTATTTTAGTGATTCAGAAAGGCGATGATCAGAGAAGATGATGATCTAGTGACCATTAAATTCATTCGACCTTTGACATAAAATAGTAACTTTTCACCCAACACGCTCTTGTGACGCATGTTTATGGCAACACGAATGTACATCATGTGTATGTGATTTTCACTAAATGCGAATTTGCCACAGACAATATTATTGACCAAAACTTGTCTTGTTATGATAAGCTATGTAGCACACGAGTGAACAAACGTAGTGACAAATGACAAAACTTATTACTGTTGACATCATTTTTATGGAGTATAAAATAAAATTGTGTACATTTATAAAGCTTTTAAAACAGTGATTTGCGATAAAAACGCTGATAAATTCATTGCTTCAACGTTGTCATAATAAAAAGTACCTGCAGTGTGCAGTCATAAGGTAGTTTTGCCCCTGTGATATTGCGGAAATCAGAGATAGTGCAGACATATGATGGACACTATGGACAGACAGACAACAGACCACCAAAAAGGAATATATAAGCTCTTAAAATCTCTCGCTATCTGTTGAAGACTACGATGAATACTTTCATTATATTTTGCTTGAAAATTGGCAAATTTTGTTTCAATACAATTCTAATCAACATTCGGATCGCTAATCCTTAATACTGCTTCTTTGTTTTGCGTCAATCTCACAGCATGATATATCTCTGGAAAATACTACGACATAAAGTTTTCCTTTATTCTACTTTTAATAAGCATTATGCATAATGCGCTGTGCGAAAATCGAGCAAAGTCTACAAATGATGATCCGACGTGATGAAGAGCAAAGTGAAAACAGCGTAACAAACTACGCAATAATGCAATCAGCAGCAGAGAAGGGGAGAATGTACTGCTGTGATGCCGTTGCTGTCTACCACTTTTATTACGACCAAACACAATGGATTTATGAATTCATCAGATTCTCTTTGAGAAATTCGCTAAAAAACGATGAATCCTGTAATCTTGTATCCTCCACACAGCACAGGGATACACGAACCTTTGTACATACAGAGAGAGAGAGAGAGATGTTCAGATAAGAGTTTAAAAGGAGGATGGTGAAAACGCAGACAAAGGATGCGCTAGAGAGGAAGGGATGCCTTAGTAATGATTATCATCATTGCGAAGAAGAATGAGGCACTATTATGAATATTATGTTGCTGCTGATGATAATGATGAGGATGATGCTATGGTTGAGAGGAAGGAACGGATGTGTAATTGTATACGTTACAATACATTCATACCCACATGCTTACTAATATTCATATAATGTTTGATAGCCTATATGTCTAATATGCATTCACAAAGTGTAGCACATTATTTTTTAATAATATTCGATTACGGAGAATCCCAAAGCTTCATAAAAGAGCGAACACCAATTCAAAACAAAATCATCCATAATAATATGAAATATAGAAAGAAAGAAGCGTCGTAGTGGTAGCAAGTTTCTTTTTTTCTATTTTTTAAGCGAGAGTGGAACATCATCATCATCAGAGCATTGAATACATTCTAGCATAACAACAAAGTTTACTGTGGTGGTGGTGGCAGTGTTGATAATAATGATGGTGGTAGTGATGGTGCATGCATGGCGGTGGTGTGTGCCTATGAGAGAGTGTGCGATGTGAATGAGCGTGTGGGGGAGAATCGAAAGAGAGAATAACCCAGATACACTAAAAGGAAAAGAAGAGTTCTCTGAGAAGTAGCAGAACAGATGAGAGATTCTAGCTGCATGAATGGCATGCTTCTTTCTTCTTTTTCCTTATAATATACAATATTAACTCTCTAGCATGCCGATATGATATTATTACAAAATAATCTTTTTTACTTGAAAGAAGACGACCAAAACACAAGCTTATTTCTTTTCATCCTGGTGATTGTATGGCATGTATATATGAAAGTATGCTGAAAACATTTTCATGAGCATCATCAACATCACGAAGTTGGTCGTCATATGATGCCTCCCGTATAATACGGACTATGGTAAAGTTTGGACGTGCAGAACAACATGGACGTGTAGGTAATGTTGGTGTACTGCGTTTTTGGGCTACCACGTTCGAAATCGGACTGGTCGGATGAGGAAAAGTAAAGCTTTAGATTTTTGGAGTTGAGTTAGTTGGTGGAGGAGAGATGTATGTATGTACATGTGCGAGTGGATAGTGGATGTGAGGTGGTAGTGGATGTAAATACAGTTGCTGCGCTGCTAGCTCCTTTCTTCTTTTTTACCATTTCTTCCTGCAAAATAATGTATAGAAACGCTGCTTGCTTTTGCACACATGTTCGTTTCATCATGCTGTTTATTACTACTTTGTTGAGAGCTTTTGTGTGTGCCTCTTCCTTTATAATGATGATAGAGAAGTAGTGTGTTGTGCAGCACACATACACATATAATATGCATGCAGAGACGTAGATAAAAGTTTGGATTGGAGTTGACGAGGAGCTAGAGCAATTTTTTGGTTAGAACAGGTTGAACACACAAACTTACAGTCAGTCAGCTAACGAAAGAGGGACAAAGAACAGTTGTCACACACACACATCTCATCATCTTCATAGTTTTTTTCTGCTGCGTTTTTGCATTGCATCTTGCATTTTGCATTGTGGCAGTGGCAGTAAATTTTAACTAATATCGAAAATTATACTTTTTAATATTAAACTGTTTTAACGAGTATTGCACTATATTATGCTGAAACTAGCAAACCAAAATTGACAAAACAAAATAAATAAAAAGCTATTATCTTTACGACGGTGCACAATTATACTTCATTATATATTTTATTGTTTATCGATCATCATCTTCTCTATACATCAGTTATATAGTTCAGTACTTCTAAAATACATGCTGCTCCTATCGTTACGATATTTGCAGAGCATAAAATACAGATAATAAAAAAGAATAAAGGAAAATACAGACAATGCGATAAGGAGAAGAAGACGTATTAAACCTAAGATCGCAATAAACCCTAATAAACGCCATCAAAAGACTCTTCATAGTTATTACTAGCATGGCATGTTAAACACAGTTTTGTTATTGTTACAAGTTTTTGTTTGCAAATAGTACAGAGACTGTAACAGCAGAGACAATTACGTTTGTACGTCTGTTGAAAATAGTGTAATCAACAGTGCATCAACTTCATCATCATCATCAGCAGCAGAATCGACATTGTCAGCTTGCATCGATTTATTATATCCCTTTGAATTGTGCAGCATTGCAAGTCACACTGAAAAAGGTAAAGTCAATATAAGTAAATTGCAACTCCGCACAAAACAATCATATACAAACATACAGAGAGTTATTATTATTGCGCATTATCATTGTCATCAGAGTATGATAGTCGTGAGGATACGTTAAACGATTTTCAAAAATGCTAACTGTGGAATCACAATATACTGTTGTACATATACCGCAGCAGCAGGTACACACCACAACAGCAAACGTATGTATCTAGGCAACGAGAACAGTAATGATTTTTTTCTTTTTTAAATTTATAACCTGTATGGCAAGGCGAGTATGTAGCTCTGGTAAAATATTGCAGTATAGTGTGTAGCGATAATTTAATTGTGTGTATGTGAGTGCACAATCTTTTGCAACAAGATAGTTTTCTTGATTTTGTGTGCGCATAGCATGTTCATAATAATAATGAGTATGTGTAGAAAAGAGTAGTTTTTGTGCAGTGGCATACATTCACCAAACCACAATGTGAGCTTTAAAAAAGTTTCTTTGCAGAAAGTGAATAGCACGATTTGAATTTTAAAAGTTTGTCAATCATAAGAATTATTGCAAAACCATCGCTTCGCCTCTCTCCCTGCGTATGTCAATAAAAAATATAACTACGAAGTAGTAGGCAAGACATACATAGTGTTAGATGTAATGATAAAATCTGTCCTGGAGAATTCTCATTTACTTGCAAATCCCTTCAGTCTTATACGCAGTAGTGTGTGGCTAGTGCCAGTTTTTAGGTGCGAAGTTTTCATTAGCCTAAATGAATTAAGTCCTTGCATATATTGTGTATTAATTATGAAAAGGTTGTTGCTACGCAGTTACATTTGTGTAAGCCTTGCTAGTCAACGTGACATAATAACTGTGTGGTAAGGAATAGATAACAATGTAGAGTAAAAAGTACATGAACAGGAAATGGTTACATAATGGAGTGATGGTAGCCTTAAATGTCACGAGGATATTCTGTCACTATTCTGTTGCTGCGATAGAATAATGCAGAATAAAAGAATGCACCCATGTTTTAGGTTGACTACGGGTATAGACAGTCAATTGTAATAAATCATTTAAAACTTGAAAAGTGAAATAATCACTTGGTTAATAAATCATGAATTTGGCAGAAAAATACATCACCAGAAGCTGCGCAATAACTTGATATCTAGCCATTTTCTCTTTGTTTGTTAATGTCTGAAGAAAAATTTCTGTCAGACACTTTGTTTTAACACTGTCTGTATGATCACTTTTATTTTAATCACTACTAAGGTTTATCGCTACCAGTGTCATTAGAGTATACCAATACGTATTGGGTTATTATGAATGAGTTAAATCATTTCTATTTCCTTTCCTTATTTTATTATGTCTAAATTAGTGATCAATTTCATTGCGTATTCACATTATCCATTGTCTCCTGTTTGTTCAATATATTCATATTTAATTTGCTGGGAATGTATCCAACGACAGACTTTCACGATTTAATCGATCAAGCGTCGATCAAACTGCAGTCTGGTTGGAAATCCTCTGGATGAAAATATAGGTAATAGTAATGGATAATGTCGCCTGTGTGGGTACATGAGGATGACTAAACTGTATATCTGAGGAATACATACATAACCATATTATGCATCGCATTATATAAGCTTTGAACTACCAATATGAATCGTCCCTATTTACCCAGTTCATATATGGATACTTGTATCAACATTATGCATATACATAGAATAAATGCAAGATGGACAGATACAAGGAATATTAACAAAGAAAACTCTGGCTAGGTATCTCTTCAGGGCAAATGCATAATTCTTGTGGAGAAGTTCTGAGTGAAGTACCTGGACGGGAGACAAAAAAAACTTAACACATAGGGCAGAGTTTTTGGAAGAAGACGACCAGCAGATAGCAACAGAAACACCATTTTATTTGTCCTCGTAATATCTATATATTTTGCTTGATTATGTACATTCTGGCATTCCTAATGGTGGTTCTGCTGCGCCAACAAAAAAAAACCCACATGGAGACACAAAAAACTTATTATTATGATGATAGTTGGAGACAAAGGCGTAAAAAAGGTTCCTCCAAATCGATTCATTATTATTACTAGTTCTTGGTTATTCGTCAAACTCGACTGCATATTATCTCTCCACACGTAATTTTCATTCCCTCTTGATAATCTTGCACCTAATATTATATGTAGTGATGGTGTTAGTCTTATTTTGTCGCTTTTGTTGTGGTTGTGGTCTTGGTGGCAAATTTTAGGTAGAAGAGAAAAGAGGATTTATATGGTTCTATTGGAATAGCGAAACCGATCAGTCATTAAATTATCGGAGAACAAGAGAAATCCTCATATTATTTTTTGAAGTGGGTCAAAGTAGGCTTGGCAAAGTAGTGCTGGACTGCAAACATGCTTATCAGAATAAGAAGAAGAAGCAACAACAGCATGATTCATGATTCATTATGTTGATATTACTTTTGGGTTGGTAAGTTGAACTGTTCGATCGTAATTGAACAAGAATGGAAGTGGTGGTGTGATATATTTAATTAAGTTTTCTCTCCACTAATAATCCTTTTTGCGTTTCAAACCCTGTTGATAATAATGGGAGCGTCCTTGCCCGACAGCATGCTTAAACCTCAATTTAAAGAATACACGAACTATACTTATTCTTTGCTATAAATGCATATAAAAGTAAGCTCATACATTTTTATTTCTTAGCTCATTTACTTGGAGCCAGAGTTTATTTCCCTGTCCAGAGGTTATGCAAAAAAAAGATGCAAATTAGTAACCCAAATTCTTAAATTTATGCATGTAACCATAACTTCCACCAAGTTTCATAAATTACATACTTGCAGCGCATTACCTCAGAAACTAAATAACAGCGAGCAAAATCGCAGAAATTAAAGCAAACTAATGTACGAACTCCCGTTTCTTGAAGAAAGGATTCAAAACAGAAATAACAGTAATTAACCAGCACAAAACTGACACTTCTCTGTGTAATTTCATAGTATGTACATACGTCGTACCAATGCAATGTGCGTAGTTCATCTACTTTAAGATTCCAGTCGAGATTAGGTCCGCTGTTACCGTCAACAAAATCGCGATATGAACCGATATCGTGCTTTTTATGCTCAAATCCAAACTTTTAATATTGCGAACAAAAATGCCAAGAAGTCCATGTTGCTATTGCAAATAACTAACAATAAGATACATACTGTAAAATATTATGCATATTAAGAACAAAAGTTCCAAGATATACTGGCAAGATATATTTGATTAATAAAAATTAATAATATTATTCACCAACATATTTTTAATAATTACTTCCACAGTAAGAATGTAAAAATAGATTAGCTATGCTTGCAAGCTGAACATGGAAATCCTACGTCGCATTAACCCTTTCGATGTATTTTTTAACTTCCTATATAGGTAGGTGGAACTGGAACGTATTTATGTTAAGTCTCAATATTAGGAAATGTATATATCAAATGTTTGGTATGGGGTATGGTTCGCAGTTACAGCTCATTACGCTTAGAACTATATTGCTAATACTTGTTAGAGTCACAAAAACACATCAAAGTTTATGCTGCCTGGCTGTAATTTATCACCATGTATTACCACTACCACCACAAAATGTATGTTTATGATCCAGTGTGTCCAAGTTATATTACATATATACTGTGATGGTCTATCTCCGAGTCTATTTCCACATCTCTCTGTCCTTCTTTTTTTTTCTTTAAATATTACACAATTTATAAAGGTATATATGATTATGATTGTATGCATTTATGTGTGTAAAATTTATTTCGACACGAGTATGACCTAGTTTTTCATTTCATCATATGCCACAACAACCCAACACTGACTGGAACTTTCTTTTCTTTTCTCAGTGACAAAATATATGACTAGTGGCTGCTTGTCATATATTTTTAATAACAATGCTACAGCTCACTTCACTTGACTTAGCAACTGAAACTGAACAACCTCATTGGATGCCATTATTCATCCATATCAATGTGTAATAGTTCAAGACATGTCTCATTAATATTCCGACAGACTTTTTACTCTCTTTCTCATTTTCAAAGCGTAAAATCTTTAACTGCTATATGCTCTCTGCTTCATCCACCTCCAGAATTCCACCATTGAATTCCGAGTTTTATTTTATCTGACAAAACCACCATTTATATTTATGTATTGCTTATTTGGTACCAGCTAAGATGTTTCCCAACGAAAATTATTAAATTTTACCATTTAATTTCCTCACGGCTTGAATTTCCAATTTCCGGAATTCTCGCTTTCTTTTCATTTGACTTTCTTTTGCGAAACGAAAATAAGAAAGATCACTATTGTATTGTGTAATGTATTTCTTGTTTGTATTACTCTCTAAAAATTTTCCAGCGTTTCAAAAAGAGATTTTAAAAATTAACTTTCTAAAAAAGAATACCAAATTGCAAGCTGTTTCACGATTGTAAACATCCCTGAGTATTTTTTGTACGTATGAGTATGTCGTATAAATTCCTTCGAGACGGTTGTTGACAGACTGTAAGGTTTCATGTTTCATTTCATGGTTGGAGGTATGTGCATTTAGCACGAGCAGACAATTTATTCGCTGTAATGTGCTACAGAACATCATTAGAGCTAAGCACATTAAAACAAAAACGAATGCATTTTTATCGCTTTATTTTTGTAGCAGCACAGTAGACCTTGACATTATAAACACTGATTCAATTGTAGTTC
>JAQIXW010001701.1:0-18092 GCA_034700685.1 Willowsia buskii | reverse complement strand
CTAAATCTTGAGTAGCTGTCCTTGGCATGTATATTATGTTTTCTCGTGCTCTCATTTGACCTAAAAATATATACCATATGAGTTCCAAATACTGAGTGATAATAATGTCGTATTTTCATGGTTCCAATTTTCACAGTATCATCAGAATCGAAAAAGCCAATCGATTTTTCTGGATTCATTTCCAAGTTTGCTTCCATATCATCATATGACATAGAAACTGGCATTGTGCGCCCTTCAACGACATCCATAGATTTTCGTTGAGATGCTTCCATTGCCTTTTCAGAAATTTCACGAATTTTAGCCAAAAACTCCCAGTTTTGGTTTTTCACAGCTTCCTGGATCAATTTGGCTTGAGCCTCTATTTTACATATAAGTAGAAGCATTGAATCATGAATCTTCATCAGTTTTCTTAACCAATTTATATGACCAACGAATATAGCGGCTGCAACTCAATAATAAAACGCATACTTACGTGATGCAAAATGGTCTGCTTGGTCCATTTCGTTTGTTAAGCTAATGATAGCTCTGAGATTGTGTTTTTGTCTTAACGATTCAAAGTCAATTTTGCAAGTGATGAATATTTTTGTTGGGAACGAAATATTTATTACAAAAATCAGCAAAGAACCGATATATATCCCCAAATGACATCCATATCTTAAGCATGCTTTATAAAGGTTATTACGACATTTTTTGTACATAATATTGTGAGAGTTGGCCTGTATAAGTTAGTCCTGTTTTGGGCTTTGCAGAGAAAAGTTAGCAGCTGAAATGTCAAATAATATAGGCTATCGTGATATTGACAAGAACCATGATTGGAGCAAAAGCTCTATACGGTTGCACGAAAAACCCATAACTTATTATAAAGATTTTTACAAAAAGTTACACCAAAAAAAGTGCGTGAGCATAAAAAGGGAAAGTGTCGAAAATGACATGCTCTCAGAAGAGCAGCAAGTAATTTACGATCAAATCGTATCACGCCTTTCAACAGTAAAATGTAGAGGTTTCAAGTTTCTCATCCACGGGTCCGGAGGCACAGGCAAAACATTTTTACTTAGAAAATTAAAAGAGTTCATGAACGTTAACAAGATAACATATCGTGCATGCGCAATTTCCGGTCTGGCAGCTGCAGGAGTAGATGGACAAACTATACACAGTCTTTTCAACCTGTCACCATTAATGTCTTTTGAGCAGTTGCTTGCCACAAATCCGTCGGCAAGTACAATTAGATTGCTTCGTAATACTGATGTACTTATATTTGAAGAATGTTTTTACTTTGGTTGTAGAATGTTCTGTGTTATAAACAAAAGATTGCAGTATATTATGCGTAATACTGACGACTTTGCTTCGAAGGGAGTCATCTGTCTTGGTGACATAAGACAATTGAGGTGCATAAATGATACTGTGCTTTTTACAACACTGAAACCTGAGTGCGAAATTGCGGCAGAAGGGAGAGATCTTTATCGGTCATTTACGGATGTAGGAATTCTTAAAAAGAGCAGAAGACACGAAAATGATCCCTTGTGGTTTCATATTCTAGAAACTTTACGAAATAACTTACTAACAGAGTATGAGTGTGAAATTTTAAATGGGCGGCACTGTAATAACTTAGAGTCACAGGAAACACGAGAGTTTTTTGAAAATGCTGTCATTTTGTGTCCTAGACGTGCCACCGTAAGAGAAATGATGGAGTAAGTTCAAGCCATCAAATCAAATTATTTCAAACTATTTTAACACACATATCAGCTTTCGAGTTCAAGTTATTTACATGGGGAGTAATGTATCATATTTCAACATTGCATGACGAAATATAATATGATTTGTTTGTTTTTAGAAATTATCTTCACAAAAACCATATCCCAGCTATTAAGCTCAGAACAAATAATATGTACAGCAGAGAAGAAGATGACGATGCATTTTACTGCTATGAACGTGGACAATGCATATTAACTTCTAATATAAATCTTGATCAAAAGCTTTACAATGGCAGTAGTTGTATTGTTGATTCCATGTACTTTACATCAAGAGATCTCAGAGCAAAAGTGTTTCACAGACCTAAATTTATTTGTGTCAAATTTGACAAGTCAAGTTGTGAAACAATAGATGGAATTGTCCCAATTTTCCCAAAAAATAAAACGGTCTTTTGCAACAAAACTAATCGACTTGTAAAGAAGCAAACATTTGATCTACTAAACAGTCGGTCGATGACAATAGCACGAGCCCAAGGTTGCACTTTTGAAAAAGTTATTGTGTTTTTGGAGAAAGTTAATGACACTGCTATTCTGTACACGGCTTGCTCAAGAGTGAGAAGACTCTGCGACATAATATTTATTGGGCAACCTTTTTCTAGAGATTTGCTGCCAAGTACATCCGTACTTAAAATACAGCGTGACATAGAGCATTTACGCCTTACAGAACTTGCAAGAAAAACAAAATGAACTCTTTGGATTACTCGGACAAGACACGTTTGTTGGAGACTATTATGCAAGTTTTCCATTCCCATGGATGCAAAACAGTTCCCCGGTTTAAACTGGAATGCAGACTTGGAAAGAATATGGAGTACTTCATAACAACAATTGAGGGACACAACTCTCGTTTTTTGGCGGATTTCGGTGACCGAAATGAAAATACTTACGTAAAAATGCTGGATCATTTTCAACTACTCACGGAAGAAGCTCATCGACCAGCTTCAGCAACACAAAGGAATACATGTGTGTCTCGTATCAATCTCATGTCAACATTTAATTCATACATCATAGCCACGTTTGTCACATTAACGGTTGTGAAAGAAACCGGATTACTCTACGTGTGTGGTGGAAACGAGTTCAAGATGAAAGATTGCTTTGATGACATCAACGAATGCCTTGAGTTGCTGCTTCCACTTATGGACGACTCCTCTCTTGAAACTCAAGTTTTCAAAACAAACACAGAGGGATTTATGTTGTACTCGCAAATATGTGACAACCGACAATCATTCATGAAATGGGTGAAATCACAGATAACCCTTAATGATGATGACGAGATAGATCTATATGTGCGCAAGCAGAGACGCCGAGCTATAAAACACGAAGAATTTCATTCGTTGAAAGTGACAGTGTTTCGAAAATTTAATTCATTCATGCCTTTTCTAAAACAGAAATGATCTATTTGACAGTTTTTGTGACGAGTTTGTACAGCAGTTTATTTGTATTAAAATTAAATGCAATTGATAATATGTTATACGATTTGAGAAATAGTTATGAAAAGTAACATTCACCTTGGGTATTTACTTACTAACATTGGGTTTATGGGTAAAATAAATTTGATTCCAAACGTTTTAATATATGGTTGTTTATATCTTGTTTTACATATTATTTATCATATTGTGAATAACCAGTAATAAATCATATTTTAAGAGGCTTTACATAAAAGATGTACAAACTCCCATTTTAAGCTTGTGGTTTATATTAACTCCATATAACTAAGACTATAATAAATCATTTTGATCATACTCGAGAAAATCAAGTTTAATTACTACAAAAGTATTTGAAATATTTGCGAATGCTAGAATGAAAATCAAATACGGTTTTACATGTAGGAAATGAACTACATTGTCATAAATTATATTATATATAATATATTTTCACAAACTCCTCACAAAGTCACTCCTCACTATTCACTTTCAATATTTATTCCTCGTCGGCTGATTGTTCGTCCTCGGAATCCCAGGATAAGCTACTCATTTCTTCTACTGGCTTAAATTGTTCCCACATGAATATTTTAAATGCCGGAATGTCTTCCTGGATCATGCTGCTTTGCCATTTTCGAATCCATTTGACTGCTTTTTGAACTTTGGTAATAACTTGAATGATTGAGTAATGGTCAGATAAAACAATAAAAAGAAATGTCAACGGCTCCGCATCAATAAGTTCCCTGATTTGGGGATGAAACTTTGTTATTGCCAGGTACATTCGTCGTAATCGGTAAAGGTAAAGTTTGTTAGATAAAATCCGATGGTGTTGAGGTGCCACTTCAATAAAATGACCAAATATGTTTTCCAGAGATAAAATGCTTATAGTCATTGCGATATTATTTGAGTTTAACGAGTCTTTATACGTAACTTCTTCTTGCCACTCACAGTTCATAAAAAAATCTGTAGCTTTCTTGCAAAATTCAGAAATTGATGTTTTTATTTTTTTCTTGGTGGATTCAACCTTAACCACATAATCCCCAGCGTCTGCGGCAATTCCTGGTAGCTCATGCAACTTATACATGATATCCGAAAACGAGTATAGAGAATCTTTAACTTCAAGAATGCATTCGCAGTTCAATACAAAGGTACGCAGAACATGGTTCAAAATGTGCACGTACACGTGGCGAAACAACTTGGGGATATCAACATTGGACTCCATTGTTAAATATCAGCTACCAGAAAGAACACAGCAATATAATATGTATGTTACTCTGCCCACAAATGAAAAATATATAGTGCAGAGCTTTTCACAGGAGCACGCTAGTATTCTTGCAACTGTCGTGGTAAAAAGTTGGTTTGATAATAAACATAAGTAAAGGATAGCGAGAAAGTTTTGAGTCTTTTTGACATAAATTTTTGTACGATGGCTAGTTACACCAACGCATTATTGCCATTGATTCAAGAAATAAATCATGAAACCAGAAAATTGTACTGTGACGGCTATATACTAGTTTTCCGTGAGACACACAGTGTAAACTCGTTATATCCTGTAAGTGGAAAGGATTACTGTAAGGACAAAAAAAGAATGTATACGGCACTTTGTCCACACATTTTAGATAGTTGTGATCCTAATGTGAGATATAGTTTTTTTATTGGGAACTTGCTAGCTGAACATAAGATTTCTCCAGAACAGTACAATAGCCTCTGGCCAAGACCGGTTTCTTCAGATAAAAATCTGCCTGATCGTCCCATGTACAATATCAGTGATTACTCTTTGTATGACTTGAGATGCCCATTATTCAAATTGTGTTACAAAAGTGAAGGTTCATTTCCCATGTTTACAAGAAATAAATTCCCATTAACAAAACCTTGCTATCATAATATGCTGAGCAATGGAAAAAAAGAATGTGAATATGATGCAGTGGGAAAGTGGGCACTTTCTATCCTAATCAAAAGGAAATTGTATATGAAAAAACGTGCATGGCGAATTATTACTGGATGCAGCATGGCTCAGAAAATTAACACCATGAAGGCTCATTATCCGGTTATGAACTATAATGAAATTGTAGAGATAATATTTTCACACGAAATGGCATGGTCGGGTGGTCAATACAAGTACCTTCATATGCCATTTGAAATTTTGCATTCCCAAAGCAGTGCTCCTATTATTCTTAAGCCAACATTACGGGGAACGTTTAAAAAACGTGATGATGATGACGAGACGCGATTTGATGAGTACGGCATTCCTCAGCCCGTTGATGAGAATAGCTATGACGTTGAGATGTACAAACAAAATCGAGAGCATTCCTTTGTTGTAAGCCATTTGATTAACAACCCTAAAAATTGTTCCGAGATTGGATTTTTTATTGAAAACTTTAACGAGTTCATCGATGGCCAAGAATTCTCCAAACAAAGCTCCGCTACATAACAAGCGAGTAGCGAAAGTCGATAGAGAATTTATTTGCACCTACAAAAACTGCAAATTCAAATGTAAACGGATTCGGGAATTCTGCTCACATAGTGAGAATCACATGTGTTGTTGTGGAAAATTCCGTGATAATGATGGAAACCAGGATCATGTCTGTAACGAAGCAGCCGTTCCACCACCCAACGAGCAATTCGAACCCGAAAATGTTAACCCAGGGATTTTTACAAAACAACGGACAACTCATTTTGGGGCGCTAACAGAGTACAGATACGAATATGCGGAAAACGTATTAAGCGTTAGTAGAGCATTTGACATTATAAGAGACTCTTTGACTGGAATCCTCATTCAATATTTGGAGTATTTTAAAAACGTAAAGATTCAGTTTGTCTTGAGTGTAAAACTATTGAAGGTTGATCGAAATGAAATTGTTTATCGCCATTTGAGAACAAGTTTCATTAAATTGTTGCACACAAACTTTATAAGTGTCGTAATACAATTTGCATATCAATTCCTGGAATCATTCCTTGGAATTTTCTGTGAGGGATCGAGCAATTTTCAACTTTTAGATATAACGGCTGTAAATGTGTCAATATTACAATATCAGGCCATAGCACCGAGAAAATGGTTTGAAACACCAAAAGCATTAAGATCCCGCAAGTCTTTATTAAATGTTAAGGTGGATGACAATTGTTTCTTATATTCAATCATTTCAAGTCTATATCGACATAAAATAAAATTAATAGGACAAGAAAATAAAAACTATTGGGAACTCAGTCGTCACGATAGGAGAAGAATGAGAAAGCTTTGGAAAGATCCAATTTCATATGATAATATTATCAAAGAAATTGAAAACAACAATAATATGGTTTTAAAGCCTTACTATGGAGCAATGCCACTCAGAAAAATTCCATTCTTTGAAAATGATAATAAAATATCTGTTTTTGTTTTTGAGGAGAGTAATGGGTACATATACCCCACATATTTGAGTGAGTACGAGTACGAGAAAAAAGTTTTTCTTCTCCTTATAAAAAAGGCAGATACGTCTGTTATTTATACCGATAACCCAACAAAAGCATTTTATCTGTCGCATTATTGTGCCATTTTGGATTTTGATGAGTTTAATGGGATTATGGGGAAATCAAAGCGTTCATTTTGTACGTATTGTCTAAAGCCTTTTGGCAAAACTTACAATGACCATATTAAGAGTTGTCGACTAGCTAATAAACTAAAATTAAAGTTTCTTCCAATCGGAAGTCGAAATCAGTTCAAGTCACATTTTATGCTAGATCAACTAAACTTTTATGTATTTTACACAGTCAAAACAGGCTCTGTCAATAATGAGATTAATAAACAGGATTCGCAAACCAATAAGCAGGCTACACATTGCAACTTAATATTGTACAATAATAGTGAAATCGTATATGAAGAAGTAATAACAGGAAATGACATTCTTCTTAAATTTATCTCGACAGTTATTTGGATAGCTTCTGTTTGCAGAGATATAATAGTTAACACATACGTGCCTTTCCGTATGAAAAAGAAAGACATCGAAAGGCTAGCAAAGGCAAAACAATGCTATTTGTGTAAACGTAATTTTACTGCCACGAGAAAAGCATGTGTACATCATTGCCACTTAAGTGGTAAAATATTCGACAGGGGTGTTATTTGTACAATGTGTAACATTTTGGTAAAGAAAAAAATTACATTACCTGTCATCACAGAATGTGAAAATGGAATTATACACGATTTGATATTAAAATCTCTACCGAAAGAAATGCTGAGTAGAGTTTCTGTAATTCCGAAAGGGACATCAGGTACATACTTATCAATTATTTTAGATCGAAATATACGTTTTCTCACAATTAATAATTTTTTACAGTGTGGTCTAAACCGGGCTGCAAGTACTTTAAACTCAAAAGTTGATCACAGATTCAGATTTTTAAAGGATGTGAATTCATACACAGGCATAGTTGAGTATCTTCTCTCAGGTCGCTCAGATCCATTTGAGTTGTGTAACACCGACAAAAACCACGAGTTAATCCAGTTTCCCCCATTCAATTTACATGATACTGTTTTAAGCAAGTTTGAAAAAAACGATTATTTTCATCTTCAAAATATATGGAATCGCTCTTTATGTGTAACATACGAGCAGCTTTTATGCTTATATCTGAGAGCACAGACACGAATGATGATAGATATATGGGTACAGTTTCATGACATATGTACAACACAATGGGTCTTGAGTCCTTCTCATTCACTTAGCTTTGCATCCTATATTTATACTTGTAGCCAAGGGTTAACTGAAAGTGATTGGGATCACCTCACATGCCCAATTATAGCGGATAAAATTTTATCTAATTTAAGAGGCCCCATGCTAGCGGTTAATAAAAAAATAGCTACTGCACACAATGAAAAGCTGAAGAATTTTGACGATGTAAACCATAAAAGATCCCATATTATTGGTTTGGATTTGTCACTTTGCTATTCAAAAATATTATCAGGATATTTGGCTTATAGTGACTACAAAATTTTAACCGACGACGAAATATCAAAAATTAACTTTTTAGAATGGCCAGACAATGATCCAATACAATTTATCATTGAAGCTGACTTTTCAATCCCTGATTGCTTGCATGATTTCTTTGATGAATTCCCACTTTTACCTGAGAGAACAACTATTATGGGTGAGCATTTGTCCATTTATCAAAGATTGCTGTATGAGGATGTCTTTTGCTCTCCCTTTCATACTTTGAGAATAGATAAACTTGGGCTAACTTTACATGACAAGAAAAATTACTTAACGCTGTTAAAATGTATGAAGTTTTATGTAAAGCTCGGAGCTCAGGTTACGAAAATTCACACAGTTATTCAAGTCAACGAAAGGGATTATCTTAGATCTTTCATCGAGGGCAACGTGAGATTGCGTAACTCAGCAAGCAATGATTTTATAAAGTCTCTGGCAAAGCAAGCGAACAATTTGCTTTCTGGGTGTCTTTCCCCTAATCTTAAGAAGAGAACAACAGTAAAGCCTTGTTTGAGTAGAATCGATTTTTTAACTCATAGCAGTGACCACAAGTTTAGCGATGTTACTGTTTTGAATTCACGAACTTCATTGGTCCATTTAAATAAAGAATCTGTTACTTTAATGCATCCCGTTATACAATACTTTCAAGTACTGGAACTTTCAAAAATTCTTCTGTATTCAAGTTTTTATGAACATATATTGAAAATATTCGAGCGCAAAAATGTATGCATGCTTTATGTTAACGTTGATGCTTACTATTTGCAAATTTATAGTCCACAAAATGATTTTTGGGAACGACTTAAGTCGCTTGAAATTCTTGATGCCTCAAGTCTACATAATAAACATGTATTGTATTCCGAGAGGAATAAAGGCAAAGCAGGTTGTTTAAAATTAATTTATGAAGATGAAATAAAAGAATTTATTGGGCTACGTCCCCGCTCAGTCTCCATTCTGTTAGCATGTAGTAATTGCAGAGAAGCAAAAGAGTGTAACGAGTGCAAATGTTTAATAAAGAATTTTAAACAGTTGAGTGGAGTGTCAGCATCCGCCCAATTAAAATATTCGCATGGAGTTTACAAAAAGATTATTGAAAATCAAAGTAAGGAATATTTGGAATTTTCAAGTTTAAAAAGAGCAAACCAAAATATGCAGTTGATTAGGAATCGTAGGCTAGTGCTTCATTGCTTTGATTCAAGCAGATATTTTTATGACCATAATAACAGCATTGCATATGGTAACTATCGACTACGTGAAATACATGAGCCAAAAGCGAAAAATTATTGTAACACTGTATAAAGAATGTAAGTATAAACATTTATTCACCAAAGTATTATTGAATTAAATAAAGCATTTAAAATTATACTTTATAGGTAATCAGTCAATTTCTTTAACATACGTGCATTATTCAACCCTTTTTGAAATTACCAGAAATGCTCCTAGGCTTTATTTTGAAAGGATAAAAGCTTATAACTTCTGCACAAATGGGCATGAAAAATCCTTCCGATAATTTTGTAAAATTACTCCGAGTTACCAGTGACCTTATGGAATCTGCTTCTAATATAAATAAGTGATTTGTAGCATATATTTAATCGTTTTTCATAATAAAAATTAAATGTCCCATGAAAGCATATCTTGGGGTATTGTGAGATCTCTGTGAGTTTTCATGGGAATGATAACTAGAAAGATGGCAATTTATATATATGTTATATTAAAATATTTGAAAGAATGAAAAACGCATACACCACGTACGGTTGAGTTCACCAGAAATATTATACATTCCATATGGTCTTAAAAAATATCATAAACATATATCCTGATTGCGTTAGAAATACACAATGTATTTACGCAGAGGCAATCATTAGCTTCAGTCTATTCTCTCATTATCTGGAAGAAATGGAGAAATCTCAGTTTGTCAATGACAACAACAATCCGAAAATTAAAACTTGGAACCGTACTCGATTTCCACACGAAGTATCAGCCCGACTTCTCACAATGTTCAGACCTCAACTTGCCTCCAGGTTCAATTCGAAAAACTGTGATTACCGTACCCGCCTCCTTCATAGAACCCTAAATGAATGCGCAGGACTGGAGGTCTTAAATATTTTAAGTCCACCGCCGCGGCGATAGCTGACTTTTGGAAACAGAAAGCAACAGCCAAGAAAGAAGATAAAAATAGACACAAAACAGCCCTCATTTACGACTTTAGAGGTCTTTCGTAATTTATTTACTGTGCTTGTATGAATTTACTTATTTATCATTCGATTTATATGGACATTTAAGGTGGCATTTTCGATTTGGCCAATTGCCAAGGTGACCTTCGACAACGCGGAGATATTAGCAGTTGATGGGGACACTCATCTCAGAAGCCATGATTTTGACTAATTAATGGACTACTGCATCCAACAGTTCCAAGCAATTGAGGATGTCGACTTGAAGGAGAACAGGTCAAAGAGAGACTCACGACGTCACAAAGTAAGATTGTGAATGTGGAGTGGTTCTATGGAGATAAGCACATGAGAATTACTGTGACCAAAGAGAAGCTGAATGGGCTAATAAATCCACAATAGACATTCACTTGAAGCAAACGAAGAAAATCAGTAATGAAAGATGGGAACCACCCGTTTTTGCCACATCATAATGTTGCTCATCAAGCGCTTACTGGCTGGGACGAATCAATTTCATTTCCCGAATTTTTAGGACATCTTCAAGCTTCAGAAATTATGGGACAACCTCATGCTATGATGGAGAAGCAGTTGGAAATCTTGTAAAATCGCGCACTGAAAACGTTTTTTTGCATGACTGTCTTTTCTAAAAAATCTGAAAATGTCGAACGCCAGTCACAATATTATATTGAATTCCAATAAATAACCCGCTCTTGTACTTGTTTACATTTTCCAGGCTGATGCATAAAGAAAGAGTGCTTCTTTGTTTTTTGAGTTGGCAGCTATTCTAATTCCTCGTAGGATATCAAGTTTTCGTCAACTTAGTTGAAAATTTAGTGGAAATCGAAAGTGTTCCAGCAGTTCTCTACCATGGCTCCTACTTGGAAGACTTTGGTAAATGGTACCAGTGGAATTCCTTCATTTAAGGTAAGTTAATTAGTATTATTGTTTTAAAAATATTCTAGTATTATTGGTAATGATATGCAGAGGGCATTTTAATTTCAATAACGTTTTTAGCGACTACTTCTCATGAATAATTTTGCTTGAGCTATACTTAAAAAATTTATGATCTCTTTTGTTTTTTTATTTGCAGTGTCTACCTGATTATGATTGCCTGAAGTGTATCTCGTTCCATTGTGAATACAGTGAATATCTGGGAAGGTCCTTTTGCTTCCCAGATCATGCGAGAGTCGATGGCGTGATGGATGTCGGCCCAATCGACACCATCTTGGGGTGTCGCTACGCCACACTGAGTGGACCAGATTCCGTTGACGTTTCTACTGGGTTCCCCAGCTGGGGATTTTTTCTGGTGGCTGTAGTAGCAGCGTTCTTTATGGGTGGTTTGGGGTTGTGGCTTCGAAAGCAAGGGGTTTCTTTGGAGAGGATGAGGGAGGAAGCAAGGTCTTTCTGCTCAGGAAATTGGATGATTCTCGTTCGGCTGCTCTGTCAGCTCTACTGTCGCCGTTTTTTCACGAGAATCCGAGGGCAGCAGCCCCCGAATCCAGGCGCAGCTGCTGGATCATCCTCAGATAAAGTGTTCCGGAGGAACAAACGACCGGCTCCACCTCCACCCAAACCGGAGGGACCGACCATCAACTCACTTTTGCATCCCCCGCGCAACGCAACGAACCCATTCCTTGATGGCATCAGCGCCTTCCTCCCCCCACCACAGCCAGAGGGACAAACTGAATTTCAATCACCACAACCTCCTCCTCCCCCTCAGCCAGACCACCAGGCTTCCCTTCCAACGCAGCCGGAAGACAAAAATGAATTTCAATCCCCACTACCTCATCCTCCTTCTCTACCAGAAGTGCAGGCCCCACAACCTCCTCCATCCTCCGAGCGCCCACGCCATCTCACTCGCTCAAGGATCGAAGATCCCGAAGGATCAGCAATTGTTGGTGGAGAAGGAACTGGAGGAAACGAAGTAGGTGACGCCACCGGAATTGCCTCTCCAGTCACCTCCTCCACTCCCATTCAGTCAACAGTACCAGCTCCTACAAATCTTGGACGAGGTCCAGATGGGCGCTGCCGCCGCCATCGGCAAAATCCAAAGAAGGGGCCATACTGTCGCCCACCTTGGAGATGAACTCCATCTGCTCGTCGGGATGATTCTGATCTTATTTGTTGGTCTTGTGGTGGGGTTGTGGCTTAGACTAGCATTAATTAATTATAGTTTTGTAGCTTTTGGTATGTAATTTTATAAAAATAATCAAATGTTTACTGCGGATGTTCTATAGTAGTTAATGCTCTCGATGGATCTTTTCGTTGGAGTGATTCTGATCTTGATTTTATTGCTTTGTGTGCAAGCAGTATTTTTTATAAGAATTAATTAATTTCGATTCTCCTCAATCTGAAGAAAATGCTTATGCGTTAGTTATGAATTAGGTTTATGATGATTGCTTTGGCCAGCTTGAAATAAAATGTTAAAAATATACAAAAATTGTACATTGTTTATTGTTGCAAGTAATGCATGTACGCTGAATGACGCTTAACGCTTTGAAAAGAATTTTGTCGCTGCTCTCATTTAAAAAGCGTTATGGGAACAAATTCATAAAGCATACTTTACGCTTAGTTCTTATCTCTATACTACTCAAAGGTTCCCTTCTTGGTGCCAAGTGTGGAAGTAAAATTTCAGGCGAAAGTGGAGTCCATTAATCCAAATGGATTGGCAGATATGATACGTGTAATCGTACTGAGAAAGACACAGGCTCAGCCTATTCTCGTCGCAATGATCAATATGCCACCGAGTGAGGTTGTATTTTAATAATTTACACTCACACATAACAAAAGGAAACATTTCCCTGAAGTCAGATCACTCAATTTCCATCATTGCTACACCGGAAATTGCTCTACACCTCATGCTTTCTCCACTTGAAAGGATTTCCAGTGTATTTTTGTATTTTCTCAAAATGTTAGGAAGACGAATTTGCTTGGGACAATCACTCGCAGACTATATCATCTCCTTGTTTTTCACTACAGTCATGAGAAAATTCAAGTTTGTAAAAGTGCCTGGCATAAACCCTACAGTTAAACCGATTCTTGCAAGTAGTCTTTGTTCGAATCCATTTGATGTACAAGTGCTTGAGCGAAAAAAATAATTCATGAATGACTGACTGCAACTGTGTTTATCAATAAATATTTATATTTATTTCATGCATGACACAAAAAGTATACTCGTTTAAGAATATTTGACTCTATAAACATTGATCAGATTTGACCAAAATTGTTAAAAGGTCATATAATTGCTGTCATTTCAGTCTAGAAACTTCCAACATCTTCGTGTGCATTACTGTCTCGAATTCTTCAAAGGTCATCTTGCAGAAGTTCATATGTAACCGCCAATGTTGCAGTTTGCAAGGTGACAAAAAAACACGAGCAAACTGTGCATGAAGCATTGCCGTTAATATTTAGTCATGATGGATACATATCTAACTTTTGTGTGAACTTGCTAAAACAGCATCATCCACAATTTGGCATTTTGTAATTTGCAGGCACTTGCTGTCCTCAGTCCTCCAATGAAGGTTTCTATACTGAATTTTTTGCATGTATCGACTTACGAAAACTCTCCTTGTAAATGGTAACGGCTTTGGCTTCTCTCTATTGATTATGGACAGCACTTAAAATTATTTAATTGGCCACATTGGAAATGTTTGTAATTTCTTTTAAAATTTTATAATGTTTAATTTGGAAATTTTTGAAACTCAATAAATGCACGCACCAATAAAAACTAAGCTGAAAAAAGAGTATGGTCCGATGTTTCCGCCATTCGGAACTGTGTCAGAACGACAGTGAATGTTGCAATAGAGGCTGAAAACTGACCAAGCATAATGTCAATTGTAACAATTGATATTTTTCTAGTAAATTAAGCATGAGAAAGATAAGTGAAACTGAGACGTACAGATAAGATGAGACGACGATTGAGCACAAAGAATTGGCATGCGTTAACCTGAAACTCTGCATTTCTTAGAGCCCACCTCATATCTTCAACTTGTCGCATAACTGCATAAGGCACCGATGATGTGTTCATTTCCGCAATTACTGAGGCTAAGCGCTGACCCTACAGAAATACCGAATTGCCTGTAATTTTATATCGTCCTATTTTATTTAAATAACGAGCAGTATGAGTGTTACCGATGTTTGCAGCCTTTCTCCCATTTCCGTTAGAAGTATGCATCTAAAGAATGCAGACGCAATTCCAACGGCCACTGCCTCTAAAGCCCCTCCTTTCCTCAATTTTTTAGCCTGAAACTCCTCATCTGGAATTTCGCTGGGGATCATGTAGACCATCATCCAAATGATAAAAAGAAAGCAGGCACTCACAAGTAGAGCCAAGTGGATCACCGTCACACTGAGCACAAATATTCCAAAAACGCTATTAAATCGTTCCACAAGGCTTGTCAGGCCTTTTAATTTTTCACTGCAAATATCCGCTATTTCCTGAGGATCTGAGATGGTATCCTCACATTTGGAGAATATGATTTGAATTTTTTTCCAGGATTTGTGAGGTTCCATTGGAGCTAGCATCATTGCTTTGGAACTGGGATCACCGCTGGAATCAGGTTTGCTCTCGCATCTCAACATCAGTCCCCGAATGTCTGACTCCAGGTCATGGATCCTGGATCTGATACACTTGACGAAAAACATCATATTTCCAACAATCAGCATTGCAGCAATCTCTCCGTAGATGTGACCCATCAAGGTCATCAGTATCCTGACAATCCTTGTGTTGCCCAAATATGCGGCTAGTTTGTAGGAAAGTATGCTTTCTCCATGTTTTTTAAAGAGAATCTGGAAGTCATCTCTGGAGACGTACCAGTTGGAGAGGACATTGATGAAGGTGCCTACAAGGAGAATGATAACATGAACGTCCAGCAGTCCCACCCGATTCTCAATGAGGAACTGGGTGTCATACTTTTGGAAGGTGTGGAGGAGAACAATGAGGCGTCGAGTTGTCAGCACGGAAATAATTGGCGAGATCAAACGGATCAGAGTCGAGCAAGAGATGAACGAGTGGAGGGCGAACTTGTCGGTGGGACGCATTGTTGTTCCATCCTGGGCTTGCTTCACATAGTAGCTTATCGGCTGCAAGAGGAGAACAGACATAAATGTGACCAGTGCCACACTGTAGATCAGGAGATAACGGCATATTCGGAAGTTTACTTGTCCTCTTTTCCTCCAAGTTTTAAATGTTAACACGTTTGTAACAGGGAATAGACCTAGTAAGGTTCCCAGTATTGCGGCAGGTGCGAAAACTTTGGGAACTTGCAAGTTGTAATGGTTTCTCTGCATTTTGCCTTCTAAGAGATGCGAAAGTCTGATTTACCTCTGGAGAAATTATGCTGGAATAGAAAATTTTCACCAATTTCAATTCTATCTTTCTGCATCTCTTGTCAATTTTATCAGCAACTTATATGAAAACATTCATTAGTAATGTAAACATATATGCAAAAATTAATTATCCAACTCTAGCAAGCAATCTAATTCATGTTATCACGACTTACCATCCGAGACATGACCAATATTGATATAAGATTACGAAGTGTATATTGTTTATATAGAAATGTATAACTGATCTAAAAACTAAAACAGTAATTTATAATTTCTAAACACATCATGACCTCATTAGCATTAATTGGCCAATAAGGTTGACTGATTTATTGATCAATCTTTGGGAATGCTGCTCGTTTCGTTGTTGCGATTGGGGCATCATGAGACACCTATCTGATCTGGATAGTGCTGATGAGTTATTTTCTATTTCGAAATCGATGAAAGAGAACGAGAGAAAATATGACAACGTAGCGTCTGATGATTAGTTCATTTGCATATCGGTAGCTTTGCAAAATTATAAAGATTCTAGAGACAATAATGTTATTTTATTGATTAATTGATTGATTGCATCTTAGCGTCTCCAGCATTTTGTTTTATTGGCTGTAACTACGATGCTGTGATATGCAGAAATATTGGACTGACATTACTGGTTATAAAAATGCCATATAAATAAATACGTATAAATAAGGTGGAATTGACTTATTGATATGAATAATAGCTAGTGTTTTACTAATATTTGAATTAGCTCGGATGAACTCATTTGAGGAATTTATAGTTAAATCAAATTGACATATGAGAAATCACACCACATAAGTTGACTATGATCATGCAGCAATCATGAGCATTTATTGAGCATTTATTTAAAATCTTACATAGCCATTAATGCAACTATGCATACTTAAAAGTTCATGAGTATTGCTTAACTGAACACATTCTATATACTCTTGACTTTTTAAGTTGCATTTTCCTGGTAAGTAAAAGAGTGCTTAATGATTTGAATTCTTCTATATCGTATTACAATTTAAAACACTTTTTAAGGGTTATCATGACTTCTTATATGATAATATCTTAAATGAATGCAGTTATAAGCAGAATAGTCAACAATCCCCTCATTTGAGATAAAACATTGAACGCTTTAACGCTAAAATACATACATATTTTGCGTTTTGTATACCGACGCACAGCACAGATTATTTACTGCCACTGCAGAAATTCATATAATCTTTGCAGTTATTACAAAATCCCATATGAATTGAAGTATGGAACATAATAATCTGTCAGTCAATAAAGCACAACACAACGCTTCTCAACATTTTAAATATTATCATGGGTTAGGATATCACTTTTATCATACTAACTGACAGCATTCGGATGAATATACTGTACAAAATTTTGAACTAAAAACTGCAGTTGCTTTTATCTTGTTGTTAATACACGACCATTGAATCCAAGATCAAGATCCAAGATAATCATATAAATTCATTTAAGATATTAGCAGGTGCGTTTCGATTTACGAATTCAGGAGCACTTCATAATATACTCTGACTCTGACTCTGAGTGAAATCGTTTAAAACAATATCTGAACTCATGCACTGCAACTCCAGAATAGCAACACGGAACGATTTGTTGCTCGTCAAAGCTCATCCAGTAAGCTGCCGCAGTTTTCCGGAAATCCATTGGAATGGCCTCTGTTCGCCCATCACTTTATCCAGTCGACTCAAGATTGCGGTTTCACGCCAGAACAGAATATGGCGCGGCTGGAGAAGTCCTTACGGGGGGAAGCCAGAAAAACTGTCCGTTCATTAATGATCGTACCTTCCAATACTATGGCAGTGATGCAGAAACTGGAGCAGCGATTCGGGAGACCAGAGATTGTTATCCAAGCACTTATGGAGATAGCCAGGAAAACCCCAAGCCTGAAAGAAGGAAAATTATCATCCCTGGTTGACTTCTCTAATGCTGTCACGAATCTGGTCACCACCATTGGGACTCTGAGGGAACCGACGTATCTCCAGAATCCGCAGCTGCTCCAGGAGTTGGTTGATAAGCTGCCAGATGTTTTCAAGATCCAATGGGGCCTGAAAGCAGTGGAACTTGGAAAAGGAACGCTGCAAGAATTTGCAGTCTGGATTGACAAGATGTCAGATGCCGCTAGTAGAGTGACCATTCCCAAGGTCAACTTTGCCAAAGAATCCAAGAAGGATGAGAGTACCTATGCTGCTGCTGAGGACTCAGACGAGGCAGACAAGCCAGAGAAATCCGAAGCAGAGAAGCCTACCCGTACTTGCCATGGTTGTGGAAAAGCTGATCACGTGATTATTGCGTGTGATGCATTTAAAAAGAAGTCAATCTCAGAACGCTGGGACCTTGTAAAAGCCAAAACCCTGTGCTTCAGATGCCTGCGGTCTGGACACAGCGTGAAGATTTGCCGGTCTAAAAATAATTGCCGTGTTGAAGGATGTGGACGAAAGCATCACA
>JAQIXW010001700.1:0-18097 GCA_034700685.1 Willowsia buskii | reverse complement strand
GAAAGAGGATGTGGTAAAAGTGGTTGTATGGAAAAATAGATTGTATTTATTTATATATATGAGTTTATAATATGGTCGCGTCTGACTAGTTTATTTAATCAGCAACTCTGTGATTGCTGCGCTGAACGAAAATTTGCAAATTTCAATTAAATTGCTACGCAGTGTCACATCACGTGCAACGTAAAACTAATGGACTACGGCTGGATCAGTACAAATGTTTTGTAGTTTTTATGTACACATTCATTAACTATGCTGTGAGACGGGTATTAGATCAATTATTGTTGCAAAATTTAAAGGGAACAAGGAAAAACAATATACAAACTTTGCCTTTAAAGTGAGAATAATTAGTAGTTGCCTTTGCCAAACACGTGTTTAAAAAATCAAACAAATTTTGAACTGTCGAATGAATTAAATAATGCATTTCATCAAACTGGACAGTTCGAGACCAAAAATATCCACTAATAATATATATCCGTGCACAATATCTCTAATTTGAACTTTGAACGTAATTTGTAATTTCGCAAAGTTAAACACGACAGTGTGCCCTTAAATGCCAACCCTCCCTAAATCTACTTTGGGGAGTAATCCATCAGTCGTGAAAAGTGATAAGACAAACATTCCTGGGGAATTTGATAACGCAAAGGACAAGGAGGAAGACGCAGTCGTAGCTGGAATCAGTTCACAAATAGTTTTAAGAAGTTTGTATTGTCTTGTCGAATACAGTGCATGGACCTCACTTTATGTCCTGGTTTGTTTGGCTTGTAACATTTTACGGATAGGAACCTCTACTCTTTCCTCGCCAAGTTTCTCGTATTTATTTAGAAAATTAAAAAGAATTTGGGGGGTAATTGTGCCGGGGTCTTCCGCGGGTAGACCAATATTGTTTCGCATGCAATACCCTGGTGGATATTTCAACAGCAATCACATCTCTGGTAATGTTAGTCACGCAGAACAAGTCCTTGACAGAGTAAAAAGAGGAATTCGTTTAAAAATGGACAAGGTACTAGATGCCTACTTGACAGGGGGAGATTCGGACTTTCCGTCATGTGATTCACCAGTATGGATCTTTGGAAGGTCCTACTCTGTAAACTATGGTAAGATTGTGTTTAAAAAAAAAAATCTACGACGACTTCATCAACGAATGAGCATTCTGGTATTTAATTACTTGTTTCTTTACATGTATCTACCAGACATTGAAGAGCTTCGACGTAGTGTTTCCAGCTGCATGTGGATCACATACAGAAAAAACTTTGCCAGTATAGGAGGCACCAATTTAACTTCTGATAAGGGATGGGGATGTATGATTCGAGCTGGACAAATGCTTGTGGCCAAAGCTTTACTTTTAAGACATTTAAGTAATTTCAAATACAATAATTAATTAAATACTCACTCGACCTTGACCCAGCTTCAAGTGTTAATATTAATATTTGTAAATGCTCTTTATTACAGACGCAGATTGGCATTGGGACTCAGATTGTAGAGACTTAACCTATCTACAAGTGGTGTCATTATTTGAAGATACCAAGGTAGCTCCTTTGTCCTTACACCAAATCGCTCAAAGTGGATCCTCCCTAGGAAAACCAATAGGCTCCTGGTTAGGACCCAACACAGTGGCACAAGCACTGAAAAAAATCATATCCAGTGAATACCTCTCCGTTGACATGAATATCTATATAGCTATGGACTCAACTTTAGTGAAATCTGAAGTAAAGCAATCATGTTTGACATCTGGGCACTGCGAGCCAGCATCCGTCCCTCCTACTCATATTGTCTCAACACCTAGGTAAAATAATAAATACACATCTAAACCTTTTCTTTATGCGTTTGTTATATTATCAAACCAAAATGCTCCTTTTCAAGCAAGATTTTTACGCTATGTAAATACATTTAATTTGCAGACCAGATTCAAAATGGAAGCCTCTTCTTTTGGTGGTGCCATTACGATTAGGTCTTTCAGATTTAAATGAAGCTTACGTACCTGGTATCAAAGCCGCATTTGAAATTCCTCAAAACATTGGCATCATTGGAGGACGACCTAACCATGCCTTATACTTTATTGGTTATGCAGGTGAGCATTTTAAAATTGAAATAAAAATTTTAAGTAATCGTAGACAAGGACTCGATAATTTTGCAAGTGAGATGATTTTCTTCTTATTATTGTTCTTGCCTATTTCAGCAAATGAGGTTATGTACTTAGACCCTCATACCGTTCAACCCGCTGTATTTGTAAATGGCAAAATGACTGAGGTGGAAAGAGCTGCTGATGAAACGTACCACATTCAAAAACCCGGACGCATGTCATTCAGCTCGATGGACCCTTCTATAGCAGTTTGTTTCTTTTGCAAGACCGAAGCAGATTTCGATATCGTGTGTACGAAGCTGACAGAACGGTTTCAAGTCACCCCACTTCCACTTTTTGAAATCTGTGAAAGAAGACCTCATGATTGGGCATCAGCTCCTGTCGTATCTACTACTACTAGTAGCAAGACAAAAAGCTCCAAGAAAACAACGTCAAAATCGTCAACCTCAAGCTTTACTACGATCAGCTTAGGGGCAGCGTCACTTGGAGCCAGTAGCAAATCTAGTGGTTCCGGCTATCCCATTCCTCGATCGGCCGGTGGCTCTCCAAGTTCATCTCTAAGTGGGCGAAGCAAAAGTGATATAGACGATGAAGATTTTGAAATTCTCGGATAAATTTCGTTGTTTACTTACTGAATCGCAATCATATTTAACGATAAGATTATTCTATTCGATCGCTCCCAACAGATTTAATGTAAAATCTATATTTAGTTAACTTAATTGAATCATATGCAAATACAAAACATTGTTATCTGATTATTATTATTACAAAATAAAGAATCGCTCCGCGCGGATTGCAGGATTTTTAAAAAAGAAAGGATCTTTTTTTTATCTTCTCCAAAAATCCACAAACTTGTCAGGTTTTCAATAAGGTGCTTCTGCTGCACACACATTTTTTGCATTCTTTCTAAAAAATACCGTGTTTAACAACAAACGATTATGGTGTGGTATGTAAATAGCGTAGGAAAAATTGTGGGCGTATTGTCTCACAGCCAGCCTAGCTAATCAGGTAGCATCATTATCATTAGTTTTAGAAATATAGTGATGATAAGAAATAGGATGTATGATGTATGCTTTGAAGAGCGGAAATTCTCCCGCTAGCTAAAGTTATTCTACACTGGATTGCTTTGAAGTAATACCTGAACCTGAGATTCTTAATTACAATTTAATGACAAGACTATATCGAATTCCCGGAAGCACGTGCTTATCATCATGTGCATTGATAATTTGGTCTTTTCCGTTTTGTGTCGTGGATTTTCCATTCAATGTAACGAATGTTTGAAGACTAGGCATTCTAGATTGTATATACCTACGATGCATTTCCCTATACAGATAGGTGATTAATTAAGCAATTTCAAATGATGATGGAGCTTTCGGGTTTGGATCTCAATGAGTCACTTCTGCAAAAATATTCAAAGAAAACTATAACTCAAATCCAGATTTTTGTTCATTTGAAGTTGAACTATTGTGTACTCAACAGTCTCATTTTTCTTTGCCAAGTTAGCGAAAGCGGATTTTCTTTTTCAGATCACCAATCATTTATCAAATACCTCACAACAACATGAAGTCAGAGGTACTGTTTTTGTCATTTTATGCGCTGATATCCGTAGTATATGCAAGTGAGTCTTATCTGGTGCCTGATACGTCAGTATATTTTAGGCAATGTGTTGGATCAGCTTGCCCCACTTTCAGGTAAGTTAAAAATTTCCTTGTATTTTAAACTCCCTAGCTGCAGTTATTATTAAATTAGGAAATTCACTGAAATAGAAGTTAATTTGTGAATGGTTGGCTTGCTCTGAACGTACAGTTTACCAAAGGCAGTGGAAAAGCCTGGCACACACCATTCCATGAATTGCAGCAAAGGAGACGTAGTTCCACATCCCTCGGAATGTCAAAGCTTCTATGTTTGTAATAGAAATGGATCTGGTGTTAAAATGGTGAAATTGAGAAGCCTTTTTTGATTATTCAGTAAAACTTAAGTTTTAAGCATTCCTGTAAAATCATTACGAACATATTATAATTTTCATTTGATAGATGTGCACTTTTGGCTACGCTTTTCATCCACGTATCAAACTGTGCGTCCCTGAAAGCCTTGTGAAATCCTGTGGGAAAGTATATTGTCCTCCCTCAATTATGGTAGGAACAGTTCCTGACCCAAAAAATTGCACACGGTATTATAGATGCGTTTATGGAGTTCCAATGCATTACCAGTGTATGGACGGATTTGTTTTTGATGAAGAGTTAGGAAAATGCTTGGACCACGGAGATAACGTTCCTGCTTGTGTCAATGGAGAAAGTAAGTGCGTGGTTACTTATTTGTAAATGAATTGAAGTTTTGTCGCTTCATTAATTTTTTATGGATGGTTATTCGTTTTTCCAAATGAAAAATTAGATGGTTCCGTAGAAAATAATGTGACCACTGAAAACTCAGTTACAACTACAACTCCTGCGGCGACGACGACGCCTGAGTTGCCTGCAATTACCACTGATGATATTATCACAGAAGAGCCTATCGCGGTCCCCACTTCCTCAGATGCTCCTGTTTTAGCTCCCTAAAGAAATGTTTTATTGGGCTATACTGCTTTTAGATTAAAACAATCTATGTTCTGAGAATAAAAATACATACTTATTAAAATAATTAGTATTTAACTGAATGTTGGAGTAAAGACAAAGTGATTACGACTTCCACCTCAGACTTGATTTGCTGCATTCAAAGGTTGTAACTGTAATTTTTCACAAGTTGCTAGCTATAAGTAATCTATGGATACTTTTCAACACAAAAATGGTCATAAAATGGCTAACTAGCTCATAAATGACGAAGGAATGAACCATATTATATACTCTTATACCATAATGAACCATATTATATATTATTATATACTCTTTGGAATGAACATGATTTTCGGGGGATACACGTATGTTAGCCAAATTTCCAGTCAATAGTTCACAGGAATTCGTCAACATTTAACGTACTAAATCATGTCAGCCTGTCAAATTAGAAGCCTAGGCAGAAGGGTAGTTAGCAAAGTTAATTTGTTTCAACCATTTTCAAATCGTAACATTATTCCGAGAAGTAGTAGGCTTTTTGTACTTGAAGACTTTCAAAATCATGATAAACGATGGTTCTCTAAGTCATGCTTCGTATGTTCAAGAACCACAAGATTTTTCATATCTTCTATACCTCCACCCCCACGTCAAGGACGCTCGACGCAAGTTGGAGATTCTGCTAATTTAGACATTTTGGCAGCATGTGATGAAATATTTTTGGTTCAAAAGGATTTCAACATTGAAGGTTCGCCTCTTACCCTGTCATTTATTTACCTTGCTTTTGCCCTAGTTAGCTGTTATCACATAATTACAAAAAAATGTTCTGAAAACAAGACTAGTTTGACTTTACTGCATTAGAGTTTGGGAGTAACACGAGAAAGGAATATAAATATGAAATTACTGACAAACAGGGTGAAAAATTATTTGACGCCATCCACATGTACGAAACGTATCCACCTAGATTTGATTTCAAGCTGTATGGGCCAAACGGAATGCTTCTAGTCACTCATAAACTTCTTCAAAACTTATCTTCCCATCTGTTGGTACGTTTTATGATGTTATTTTTAGAAAGCTGGATAAACAAGAAATAGTTTTTATTAAGTTTAAAAAGTTAGCTCGACAAATATTGTATACGAATTCTCATAGAGCATGCAAATCATTCGACCTGGGGGTATGTACTTGGGCTCCATAGAGGAGAAAATAAGTTTAGGTTCCGAGAGGCCGCCCATATTTGAGCTAAGAGATAGTCGCGATGAAATTCAAGCAATTGTACTGACAGATTTCGCTAGTACGCAGTACGGACTTCGTCGCACAATAAAGGTAATAATTATGGCATGTAATAGTGAGTAACAATGATTTACATAATTACTTGCCACTTATTTCTACTTTACTGTATTTACGATGACAAATTGTATTGATACGTGCGTAGGTAGGTACGACCTTCTCCATAACGGATGGAAGAGTATATAGGTAACATACCATGGCCATGGGATTAAGTTTTTTTTAAATACTTTTTCCCAACTAGATATTAGCACCAGACCAGAATACATCCATCGGAAAGATTTCTAAAAAATGGGGCGGATTTCATGACAAACTTGTTGTGAGTATTACCCTTCCTTCTCCAACAAACATGAATGTGCAGTTTCGAGCTTCTTTAATTGGACTTTGCTTACTACTAGTAAGAAGAACTATGTATATTTTAAATGCAACATGCAACAAAAATGATGTGAATATGTAGAATGGTTTTGGATGTGTTGTTGTGATTGAATGGCTTGCGATACTTGTGGATTCTATAGAGCCAAAGATACATAAGATAACTGCTGAGATATCACTTGGACGCTTTGAGCAGGAATGTCAGGATGATTGGATTCATATTGAATAATAGAAATAAAACGTGTAAAACAAATTAAATCCAAAGACATCGACACCACGAACAGAAGTCGTGAACTTATTCTAGCACAATTATACTTCTCTTGTAAACAGGTGGAGTAAGCAATGGATAATTGACGGACTCCATGAACTGCAAGTTAGAATATTATCTTTGTGGAAATAGAATCTAAATTTTTTACCGCATTATGCATTACTTGAGTGAGCTTTAAAGCACAATAACCATTACTTTGGAACAAACAATACGACTTTGCATGAAGCTATGCACAATGCACAACTAAACTGTGCATATTAATGTCTTCACTCTTAAGTACACACATAATATTTACCTGTTATGCTCTCCAAAGAAATGTTTTTCACTGCTCTTTCAAGGTACTATTAGTCATTCCTGAAAGATCTAATTGTGCTAAAAAGTATTGTATAGGAGAAACCAAAATGCGCGTCACCAGTCACATAAAGCCAGACTAATGACTTGTTGCTGTTCACTTACTTCAAGTCTAACTCTAGAAATTTCCACATGATACATTAGGTAATGATTATTAGTTTTAATGAGTCACTAAGAGAGTTTCTGATTAACATATTTTTGTTTACATTTATGTATAAACTCACGCAATCCCAACTAAACTGACTGAGAGTGTATTAAATGCTGTAAATACGGAGCATAAAGGTCATTTAAAACATTAGAAAACAATATGTACATATTATCAACGGTTCTATAAGATGTACCTGTTTGGTATCCTGTAGGATGAAATAGAATTTTGAATGTTCATCACTATCTTCTTTAAATCATAATGTTGATCTTTGCGCTTTTTTTGTAGTTTATGGGACAATATATTACGATTTTCATGCCACAAGTTTTCGTTCAACTGGTTCACTTAAGGATTAATGGGGATCATAACCTACATGCTGAATGTTCTTTGATAATATAGCCTCTTAACTTAGATGTAATTACTAATTATTGTGTCAAGACATTTTGTTTTCTATTGTTTTAATTAATATGGTAAAGCACATATAGCAATTTCCAGCTTTACCAATCCTATTTTTCATTGACATTTCATTTGAATTCTGCAAATGTAAAAACTTACATGTCTTATTTAGGCCGACTCTACAGTTTCTGGCAGTTAGGCTTTCATCTTTAGCATGCAAGTTTTGTATTATTCGTATTTTAGCATTCTATGAATTCTATTCCCTATTGTGATGCATAATGATTGAAGCACATCAGCTCTTTAAAAATATAACACTATTTTACACGGAATTACATTACATTCCGTGAACAACTGAATGAATGTAAAAATGTTAGGACTGCATTGGAGTTAATGATAGCGTGCGTCATCACCAGTAAAGCAGGCCGCGTTTTTACAAGTGAAAATGTCATTGTGCATGTAAATTTATTCATTGTCAAATATTTAAACAGTTTTGTTTTCAACCGAGGTAACTTTACGTAATTTATTATGGAAAGCAGGAAAGAATGCTGATCTTTTTGTTGTTGCTACTGCAGTACCATATTATACTGAACGAAAGAACGTACGTATTTTTACAACTTTTTTATGGAATCGCGACAATGCGACGCAGAAAAGGACATGTAATTTTTCAAATCGACATATTATTCGAACGAAGAAAGTGAAATACCCACTCATATTTATATTTCGTTGGTTTAAATCCAATTTTTAATTCTGGGAATATCAGTTGTCAAACCCTTAAAATGGGTTTAAAATCTGGGTCGTTAAAATTCACTGTTCTACTCGCTATCACAGCGACATTATTCATAAATGTACAATCGCTGTTCCGAGGCTATCGGCAGGCTTGTGGCACTCATTTGCATGCACGATCTCGAGATACAGTGTCCGAAGGTCGGCAGTGCGACAAATCCAAGGGTTTAATGTGTACTAGACAAGGCGTTTGTGATTGTTCCAATATAAGTGGAGGAAGAGACATGGACCAAGCAGTCTGGAATCAAACACATTGTGTAGTGAAATTAAATGCTACTTGCCGAGTTACTCAATCACAGATACCCGAGTTGTCTTTCCTTCCGAATGTTAATCGCACGGAAGAGAGGCTGTGCGGACGCGGTGCTGTTTGTACCATGGATGGATGCTCTTGTGAGAACGACTATCATCCAGACGTTAACCACTTTCAATGCATCAGTGAAAACGGGCAATTAGCGATAAATACAAATACTTTGTTGGTCTTGATGCTAACTTTTGGAGCATCGAGTTTACCACTACTGTTGAATATATAAACCATCCTCCTCCTTTTTTGGCGAAAAATTATTTTAGAACAGTAACAAGGTTTTGAAATAAAATGTCGATTTATTACTTTTCCGTTTGTATATAGGATTTTGTCACTTGTATTTTAATTTCGTATTCATTTCTGACTTATAAACTGCGAGGAAGTTATTTATGGTGTAATATATAGCTAGTTAAGAATAATGTTACACTATTGATTGTACGGGTCTTATATGTCTACAATTTAGTAATTACATGGTTGCATTTTATAAATAGGGCATTTTATATCACGCATCAACGCATTTTATGTAAGCTTAAAATTAACTTTTTTCCACCACTTACTTTCAGTATCATCAAAGCGTTAGTAGCGTCTTAAAAGAATAAATCTAAGTACAGACATAATTAAAATACTGTGGGTGTTTAAGATAGCTGAGCATGAGCAATGAAAAATCTTGCTTATTAACATTTATTTATATGACAATCGCATACACCTTATTGTGTCAAAAAATACGACTTTGCATCACAATGTGCCAATCTTTAACATTCCATTTCGCACTAGAGACAAGATGACAGGAAATATAGCTGCAAATAACGTCTCTACTGAATAATTTGTGGTTCTGTTTCCATTTTCGTACGTATCATTATTGTAGCAGCAATTTAAGTAGCCATTAAGTGAAATATGTAAAACACGTAATGTCTAATATAAAAATGTTTTCCGTGTCACAGCGAGGCTATATGGCATAATTGAAACAATATTTTAGAATCTTTGATGAGTACTTTGAATTGTGAAGTTGTCTTGTTATTTATCATTTTCTAATTGCATTTTTTCCTAAAAGTATTGTAGTATTTGCATTGCTATTATCATAAAACATTATTTATTTATCAGTTTTGGAGCACGAATATAGCATTCTGAACTTCTTTTTAAACAAAAATTTTCAACGCGTTTAACAAGTAGACTAACTATTTATTTGCTAATAAAACAATAATGTGAAATCAGTACGGTATTTTTTGCATTGGAAGGCAATGTTTGGTTATGCCACCTCCTTAGGGAATGTTGTATCATTAAGTAGGTATATCAAACTAGTTTTGTGGTTTTAAACGATCCACTTTCACTCCCTTCTTTCTTAAGATATAGATTTAAGCATCGCTGCGCCTTGGATGAGATCCTTACAAAAGATATTTGTTTTCCATTGATCCACTAAATAAGTCCAAAACCCTCCGATCCCTCGTTTATTGCTATTCGAAGTGCCTTTTCAAAACTCTCATAATTTTCATAGTCAGGCAAGCAGAGTTGGTTAAAGCAGGTGTGCGCGGTAGGCTGTAAAGATAGGTTAATTCCATGATTAGAATTTAGAATATACAGCTTTTTGTAATCTATTATTGTTTCAACACTACTAGAGGCTATGAGTATCTAACTTACTAGATTTCCATAAGTTGGAGCTGGCGTGATTTGAAACAATGGAGACAACTCTCTAAATCCACCTGGGTGCATACAATAAAATATATAAGCAATTTTATAGTAATATGTGTTGATGAAGTTCTTCCAGTTAGTGGATCACATCACAAGTGCAGATATGATCCACGAAAAACGAGGAAAGAAGCATCCATCGTACAAGTAACTTTAGCACAGTATAGTGAGAGAATAAGGGTGAAAGAAAGTAAACCTGGGGGAAGCTGAGAGCATCCGGTCGTGAATTGTAGCAGTCTTGCCTTTTCTTCTTCCGACATGTTTGCAACTGCCGTCCAAAACCAATCCAAAACTTTTCTAAAGTCACCAGTAGCTCCACAGACAACATGATGTTCTCGAAGCTCTGTCACACTGTACTCGCTTGTACCACACATCAATAACTAGGAACAATCGCAAATAAAATCCCACATGATATTAATTGAAGCTGATGATGCTCTTGTATTTCAGGATTTTCCAAAAGGTCGATCACAGTGTATATATGTGTGTATTTACCTCGAGTTCATTTTCGTCAAATATACTCATTAATTCATCAGGTACTAGTTCATTGAGACCCTTTTGGAAAGCTTCAATTTCCGTCTTGACTTTTCCTGCCAGCCTATACTGAGCCAATGCATTGAGATACTCGCGTTTGTTTTCGTTTGTCACAGCTATCCTCGCTCCATCTGCTATAAGCTCAACGGTCTGAAAATAAAATAAAATTAATCAAGTCTCTCGTCCCTGATAATTATTTGCATAAAACATGACAAACATTATATAACAACCACCGACACGAAAGATGATACCTTCGAAAGTTTTCCATTAGGGTCATATTCCTCTTCAGTGAAGGTTAACTCCATTCCCTCAACGTCATTTTCCAATATAAACTTAACTTTCCCCAGGTACAATTCAGGGTCATCTTGTTCAAAATATTTGTAATGTACACGAAGCCCAATTAACTGAGCCAGGAAGGATCGCGTAAATCGGGCTTTCACCATTTGACGATATGCTGAACCAAGTGAGCTCTCATACAAACATTTTCCTACAATTCTTCCTGCCATTTCGTAATGCTTGGGTTTCCACCTGGAGTTTGGATTTGGGTGAACCAGCCGAGATTCTCCAAACGAAATAAACATTCCAACAGGATTTCCAGCTTCAAAAAGTCTGGCACAAACCTGCTCGAACCATTCCCTACGAAGTCCTCCCCAATCGATACCTATAGCGCATTTAAATGTCAGTAAAATTATATTAACATCATTTTCATTTTTAGAAACAAGTTCATAAATAAAAATAAACTTTCACAGACGCACCTTGTTCCCCGACAAAGGTTATCTCGTAATTGCGGCACCAGTCAGTGCTAGACAGCCCCTTGGTGGATTTCCAAGTCTAATCCAATTAAATGTCAGCATAATATGAGACTACACGGTGAAATAAACTCTAGACTAGACTACTATAAGCTTATCATAAATTACTGCACTTACACTTTCTATGATATTCTCTCTTGTGATTTTGAGTGTAACTTTATCCCGTGGATGTTTTCTGTGAATATCTCTCAGCTCTTTGAAAAAGTGCTCCTGTTTGTCATGGAACGTCTCTGAGCCGCCTTAAATTGATAAATTACACAACCTTTAATATTCTATCATCAATTAGTCACTGTCATTCAACATTCAACGACCATTTAACGTTTCAATCAGACGCAAACAACTGCTCACCAATGTTCCTCAGGAGAAAGTGGGTAAATGTCGCAACAACAGTTTTGGCATCCTTCATAGCTACCTTGATTGCAGGTTGAGATCCGTCATCTATTACAATAGTGGGAAGTCCATGCTGATTACTCGCCATCAAAAACTGGAGCTGTAGCAGAAAAGCGAGATAGAGACCATACAAGTAAGACGGCAACATCAAGAACATCAACACAATGGATAAATAAATTAGAGTTGCTCCATTAATTGCTTTTGTTGATGGGACTTACTTTTGTGTTTGGTGAGAGGCGAAATGTTGCTACTCGAATGGGAAGCACTTTCAGAAAGTATTCCTTAATAACTAGCTGTTTTGACGTTACCGACATATACACTTTTCGCACTTTATTCTGTACATCATTTCCAATGGAAAGCAACTTCCCTTCATAGTAAGCATTTGCACTTTTGGCAGCGACATTTTTCTGCACAGCGGAAGCCTCCGCGTTGTTGAGAACAATAATGTCAAATTTTCCATTTTGAACTGGCTTGCCATCATAAGTCAGTGTGCCGTGAAATACGCCTGGCTCCGAGAATCTTGTTTGCAGTGATACTTTTCCGGTCTCTGATGTCGCGTTAGAAGAGCCCAACGGGCTAATCACATTCAAAATGGAGTTTGTATTGGATGTGAACGTTGAGCTGGTTGTTGACGTACTTGTGTCGAAGAAAAACTGGACGGAACAATTCTGGCAAGACTGATTCCCAAGAGTTTCGTCGATCTAAATTTTAATATATTTATTATCACACATTCTCTACATCCTTAGAAAATGTCACTTATGCATTCCTTCGTATTATGAAAATTTGCACATGTATATATACCTGTTCAGCCACAAATTTGAACAAGTCCAAAGCAAAATCCTGACTGCGGCATGTATTCCCATACGTGTCTCTTGGTTCGATGATAAGTTTGTGTGGTTGGCCTGTCACGCATACCACCGTAGACGTTTGTTTCAAGAATAGGGTCTTGTTTGGATCAATGGCTCCTGGCAGAAATGTCTTTAAAAATGGACTTCCTCGAACATGTGCATTCTCCACAAGCACGTGGATGGAATACTGGCCCGATTTGCGAACGGAAAATTTTACAACTACTAAATTGGCATCATTCGGATCTTGGCCACCAAACTCTGTAACTACTGCGACCTTCTGTGCATCCTTCTTCACCTCAATCAGAACGTTATCTCTATCACATATTGGGTAAGGTCGACCACCCCGCTGAAAAAACTGTAAGATTCAAGAAGAAAAAGATGTTATAGAAGTACAACCTGTTCCGTCCGTGCATTGTATTGGGTCAATGTGAGACTGCACCCTTTGCAAATTTCACGTTTGCTTTCTCTTGTTTCATTTTTGATTACAAAGACAACAACTCTCTGTTTGTGTTAATTTCAAATTATGAATCAGATGTGGTGATACTACTTACTCGAATACTAAAGCTCACAGTTTGGCCTACAGCAACGGGATCACTCCAATCGAACTCCACTTGACAGTTATTTGCTAAGGAAAACTTCCCAGAAACGTATTGCAGGATAGCTTGTTTTGCATCCAGTACTTGGGGAAAGTAAGATGCAACTGCTCCAAATCCAGCAACACTGAGTGTTACCAACAACATTGTCCCTGACACAAGCCAAAAATTTTACTTTCAGAAACTTAATATTGATTCACCGATTTGCAAATGATTTAACTACACACTAAAGCATTTCCTGTATGCCGTATACAACTCTTCCTGGTGATGCGCGAAATCAAGACCACAACTGAATAATGGCTTTGACTTTATCTCATAATATTCGTTAATGTCACAAGCTTCAATCACTTTGATTACTTTTTTCTGCACAGATGAAGCAACGCCAATCAAACTATTAAGCTATTAAAATTATCATGCATGTATATACTATGCACATTGTAATTGTTTACAATGATAAGAGACTGACACGCAATTCCCAAGCATGGGCTAACAACTCATATTACATTATGATGATATTACAATCCTACAATTGACATTGTCAACCTAGCAAACTGCACACATATACTGCACATATAACCACTACTTGTAAACTAGTATGCAGAACAGACAACATAAAGAATAATAATGTTTTATCAAGAACTACCAACAAGTGTTGTTGCGAATTTAGTTTGCACAGACAGAGCAATCACTGTAGAACATTGAGTAATGGAAATAATAATAGATCGACACAGAATACTGGAGCCGAACACCGGGGCCGCTGTGACGACAAATGTCACTCATTCAGCAACGAAAAATTCAATTGGCTCTCGACACTAAAGTTTTGCAGTTGGCGAAGAACGACTTTTTTCGTAATTTTACATTTTATTTCCGTGGAAACAATTGCATAATACGGTAAACTTATAAGAGTCATGGTCATAATGATCAACTTGTTCTGTATGCACAAATCTCATCATTTCTCTCAACGTACCCCATGTATTCCAAATTGACTGATGATCCAGACCTATTATACGGTTCCACAAACTGTTTTTTAAACTCTCAAGCCCAGCAAGCCCCGATGGAAGAGTTTGCCTTGCAATTGTCCACATTGGAACGATTTTTTCTCCTATTGCGTCTTGTAACCTGGCTAAGTCCTCCATCCAATACGCATCTTCGATTGAGTTTACTCCAAGACTGTTGAATCTATGAAACAGAACGGATATTGTGCATTAGCTAACTACAAACTATATAATATGGCCAATTTGAGTAGTATACGCTATACTACAAAAACTGTTTTGTCACTGATGCTATCTATGTACATGAATCTGGAAACATCTTCTTTGGATAGTTCTGCCATTTCACAAGTCAATGGTTATACACATCTGTACATGAGCTACCACAAAATTCATTTTAGTTAATGAGTGAAATCTTGCAGTATTCCGTATACGTTCAGCAAATGAGTTTTACCGGTTTTACCCATGAACTCCTCCCTGCATAAATACTTTATACGAAACAAAAATCACTGGAAGTAATCTCTAGAATGTCCTGTTTAGGGAGCTATTGTTATGTCAAAAGACAAGGTACATATACGGACTTTCTGAAGGTTATGCATGCTTAAGTTATGTGTAATCCTAAATTAGTGTGCTTTCTGTAATTGTTATTGCTGGGGTGGCTAGACCTACCGTAACATTTCAATCTTTTGAACCCCTCAAATTACAAGGTTGCAAAAATACAAGAGTCCAAATACACAAAGTGGAATCTCTTCTGCTCACGTATTCTACTCATATTGCTACCAACTACCCCTTCCCTGCTACGGAGCACATTGAGACACAAGGAAACTCCAGCAGAAGGTCATACACCAGCAGACAGTCATAACACAAGGGGTTACTTTTGACTTGTTTTGGGTTAATGAACTGATGAAATACTCCGATAAATTCTGTTTAAGAATGTGAATGACTACACGTACAGCAGCATGCTGGTGAATTTTAGTCCCAAGAGTTTACACTAGCGTAAGCACAAACTGGAAATAATTGGTTTTTGAGTGAATGAGAGTAGTAACATAGCTAATGCGACTGACTCACTTTGGGGCATAATCCATTAACCCATGATCATCCAGCCAGAGACGGAGGATCAATCTCTGCCGTAGAATGTGAGCAGCACGCCGTAAACGTTCGCGATCTTGTTGGCTCAGGTTGATTTGTGGCAACTCATCAACGGTTCCTCCAGACACTTGGGAAGTTTGGTCACCTTCGTTGTTATTGTTGCTGGCCAAACTGGCGATGTCAATGCCAAGTTCATGAGTCAGTTGGTCAAGTTGGACCACAGATACAAGGGTCACAACACCTAGTAATCATAATACAAAAAGAAATATAACTCATTAAATTCCTATTTTTCTTACTTTTTCCTTGTTAGGTTTTCTTTCAACACGCAGAAAAATGAGTTACATAATGCAGCAAACTTCTTTATTTATGTTATCTTCACTCTTCGAAATCCTTAAACTAGGTTGATATTTATAAGCAAGGAAAGTGGGACATGTTAAACCTATATGAAAATTATTGGTTCGAGAACTGGACTTTTGATTAAAGGTCCAACGAGTAAAAAGATACGATACATGTTACATGTTACATGTTAGGTATTTTATAAGAGCTTTAGTTTTCCTGACCTCACAACGTGATACGGATACACATAATATGTTTTTGTCTCTTTTGTTCAAATTAAACCAATCAATGTATTATGGGTATTGTATTTTTAACTCTGATAAAATGATTTAAGACACACTCACAGAGAGAGCTAGGCAAGCATTTCTTTCTTATTTCCAAAATGTGTTCAAAGCTAGACCTATGTCGTGCAGTTATTTATGATATTTGCACAAGATCATATCATCAGTTACATAGCTAGCACATACGGTTCCTTATGCCGATTGCGGACTACTTCCACATTGCGGACTACTTCCACATTGCGGTGGTGGTGAAATTGGAGCTCATACGGTGTAAGAATCTGCTTTGTGCTGAATCTCTTCAATATATTTCGCATATTGCAGACACTTAACATCATCTAGCCTTATCTATTGCATTTCTTGCCCGTTTCATGAAAGTCAAAGCATTTTCTCTACTAATATAATTATTAAAGCTTGCGTGCACATTTTATACTTTTAGCATTGCTACATACTATAATCCTTTATGCTATTTTAGTGGCGACATTCTTGTACTTACAGAAAATATACATATACATAATGCAATCTTTGAGACATGTCTAGCTGTAGACGATGAATAGTCTTCAAGGTCAGTATAAGTAGGTACGTAGTAGTTTCATGGAACAGAAAATTAAGTAAAGCTCTCAAATCTCAAAAGCGATTCAGAAAAGATGTGCATTTCAATAGGTTTTGACAATATCTACATAGAGAATGTTTTACAAGTACGTTTGCTACTGTTGACAACGACAAACTTACAACTCGGCACCCTCTCCAAAACAATGCACAACATAATTTGCAACTGCATAAATAAACAAACATATTTTTCGTAGAAGTTGGTTTGTTCCAAAATATTTTTTTTACACCGAACCGCATCATATATGTACAAGCTATCCAAAGAGCATCAGATTTTCATTTCAGCATCCGGTGAGAAAAACTATTTTTCACGAGTCGTCATTCAGTAATAATCAGTAAAAGTGTGTTACTGTGATATATCTACAATCTACATAAGTAAAAGCATGGTAAAAGAACTACATGGAAAATTCATGAAGGGCTATAAAAATTACAACGTACCGTGAGTACCCATGGGACGTACTCCAATCATTATCGTACTAGCTTCAACGAGGTGCAAGTTGGGATCACATTCAGTCGTGACTCCGACATCGAAAACTGATAATTTTGTTCTATATACAGCTTTTGTTACATCGAACACTGTAGCTCCTTCATAATTATAATTACTTCTACCAAAACGTTTCCTCTACCGTAACAAAATCATTGTTACGCATCTGGATTTCTCTACCTACATTTAGATTTAGTTTTAAACATATATTCCCTAATAACAATTTACTTTATTATATTGTACGGAAATGGTGTACAACTTACATGCTACATTACTTACAACAACAATATAAATAATTGTTTGGTATTATGCAACAGCTTATAAATAAATACAGACAATACAGTCAAGTAGTATTAGGGTCTCACTATTCAAAGAAGATATGTTTTGGGAAAGATTGTAGGTGCGGTTACAGTAAGTTGTAAAGATTAAATATTATATAAGTTGGCCGTCATTTTGTTTAGATATTATAAAGAACACCAAAGGTGAAAGGTGTTGATCATGTAAGTTTTCTGCTTGTAAATTAAAATTAATTGTGGCCCATTTATATCTGCCCAGGCTCGCCTAAATTTTGCTTTGTGCCGTGCTTTCTCCTTTGTTTCAATAGCTATTAAGGTAAGAATAAAAGTAGAAACACTACTCACTTGCTACTCCTCGATACTCTTGCAAAAGGAATGGAGAAAATTGCAAGATGCGTTTAAAAATTGAGCTGACAAGATTATGAGTGTCTTTTAAACGTTTTATGGTAACTGCATACATAAACCTATCCAAACGGTACATTAGTGGTGGCATAAAATGGACTTATGCGGCCAATAAACGAGTCTTACAATTTAACAATAAAAGTAACAAGTTCAAGCCTACAATAAACTACAAAGAATTCCCTTCTTAACAGGTTTTCCTGTTGTAAATACTACCAACAAAATCCTATGAGGAAACAA
>JAQIXW010001699.1:0-18100 GCA_034700685.1 Willowsia buskii | reverse complement strand
TTTGTGGACACGACTCCGGGATTCATGTGTGACGTATGACACCATTTTAAGTAGTATATATCAGAATTAGTTTGAAGAAATAATATGACCCATACGAATTCTATGAAGTACATATTATGAGATATGCATGATGTTAACCTACTTTATTAGCAAAAGCAAAATTTCCCTGTTCATGTTGTTTCCCACTGAAACTCACGTGACAAAAGTACTCATAAGCTATTTGGCAATAGCAGATTCTCTGAGTACGTGCTAAAACATTGTCAGAACTTCCGATTTCACAAAAATCTGTTCAAAATATAATGTGCAGTGTAAAGTTATGGTATATGTATAAATAGAGTCAAGAATTAAAGCATGCTGAAACTGCAGGAGTTTTTTTTCGATTGTCGTGTTACATTACATGGAGTTTGGAAATATATATCATCCAAACGGCACATTCACAGTCATTCAAGTGTCAGGTACACCCCTCTTTCAATAAATGTGGCACGTTACGAACCATAAACGCTATTATGCCCATCCTCACTCACATTGTTGTCGAGTAGGATATTGTATTAAATTTTCAGAAGTAATATCGTACAATGTATTCTAAATGGGTGCAGAGATTTTTTTCGAGCAACACGCAGTTACAGAAATCATAAAAAGTACCAGTAATATGCTTCACTTCGAAAAAAAAGTTCTTTCCTATAGTCTAAAATAGGTTTACTACATTTCCTACATTGCCAACCACCTTCCTGAATTTTCCTGCTTCCCGCTATAATGTTCTGTAATAATGTGCAACGGACTGAGCTGAAAGAATCATTACTTACGCATCATAATAATAAGTTAGCTCATAAAATGTATAGAAGAGTTATACTCTTTATTAAGTCCAAGTTCAACTGCCTTCGTAATGTCCTTTTAAAACTAGTCATTTCTGTGGTGGACAAAAATGTTATAACTGGATTTCAGTTCTCGTGACTAGAACGCAAGTGTTTTTTTTTTCTGGAGAAAGCTTATAGACTAAAAAAGGAAGCGGAAAATACCATTTCTTTTGGTTTCCGAACGATAATAGTGGAGTCATTATTATTACGGTATATTGCACAACACTCCACTTACTCTGTAAACTTAACTGAAGAAATAACGTAGACGAATGAGCGAAACTAAGGCGTACCCAAGCAATACAAAATCCTACTTAACGATGAGGAGGGTTCAGATTCTACTCTTGCAGTTTCGCCCACTACGACCACTTTTTTTTTGTTTTTGAATACTTCAATTGTTCCAATGTTAAAAAGAATAAAAGAAGTCGGTTCTGGGTTATAAAAGATATCACATAATATATAAATGTTTTACTTCTGAGAATATGCCGACAGTAAACCTCACAGTTAAGTGGGAATATAATAATAATAGTGTTTTGCGGTAATAACACTTAAACTATTATAGTAGTCAAGTGGAAAGGGAAAAAAATTGGAAAAGAGAAAATAAGAAGAGTGAAACAAAAGATGAGATAAATCAAAGAGTCCCAATATAAAAATAAAATTGTGCGTTGTTTCTAGAGTGAAGTAGGAGAATGATGAGGAAGAAAAGGGAAGATTTTCTAAGTCTATTTATCTTCGTGGTCAAAGTCAAGTCAAGTGGCTTTATATTGCAAATAGTAGCATTCTCCATTATATAGACGTGTTTACTTATGCGTAGTAGTACCCCTATTCGTATTAGAATTTTTTTTCTTGAAAACATTCCTCTTCTATTGGTTGGCGGGTGGATTGGTAAAATTTTATTTCCTCGCAAATTATTGATGTTATATGGATAGATATATGTATACATGTATTGTAACACTTAAAGTTTTCTTTTCCTCTGCTAACTTTTTTGGCACTGAGTAACACACTTTTGACTTGACATCACGCGATACCAAAACTCAATATATCAGCAGGTCGTGGCTTCCCCTAATCTCATATACTTTATAACAATAAGTTACGTAAATGGTGTGTCTCGTCTCAAAAGACATTTGGCTCAGTATATGGAAGGAAAGCCTGTTATACACACATGTCGTGCTTGTCTAATCCATATTACGAAACGGGGCGATTAGGGAAATCTTTTTTCTGTGAAGTGTTGAAATCACTTGCAAAATACCCAGTTCCCAGAATGATCGATTTTGTAATTTTCTCTGCTAAAAGGAGGAGTAGAAACTTGCAAAAAAGAGAAGAAAAAACAATATAATTTGTTCTATCAATTTAAAATTAACCAAACAGAAAATGTACTTCCTCTTCAATTCTAATTTCTTGTTTTGCTAAAGGACAAGCGAAAAGCTAAGAAAATGTGTACAAATCTCATTATCGATTTTTGGCATGCTTTCCAAGTTTTGTTAGGAAATTACATGTACACTTCTAATAAAGTTAGCATTTACACTGTATACAATAGTGGCAATATATGAGTTTTTTATAACAAAGATACAGGAATTTTCCCATGATAGAGAAAATTACACTGGAGAAAATTATTTTGCAACCCGCCACACAAAACACACAATCACCCTCTCCTCCTCTTTTTTTCTCTCCCTTATTCACAAAGAATATTACACCAGAGCGTGGGAGAACTCGTTAAGCTAAACATTACTAATAACCGGGACCAAAACACCAGTTAAAATCTGTTGCTGTTGTGTATGTACATAGGTATATATATACACACGCACAGTATCCACTGCGGCTTTGTTCTCTCCTTCCCTTTAAGTTTGCTGGAATGCTCAAGTAAGTGCCAATTTACGGCAGTCGTAATGTATTTGTTTTTAATTCCCCAAGACGAACGTTATAAGGCATACATCAGAGACTCCTAACGAACACAAGGCTACCATACTACGCATGGAAGTGGCAGTGAAATTGAGTCTCATTTCATTTTCAAAGAAACATTGCCCTTTCCAGAAATGATGGCAGTAAAAACTGCGTAAGCCTATTTCTAATTCCGGAGTCCGGATAATATTATGTGTATTATGTATATACATGAAAGCCGCAAAGAGCAAAAAGATACTACTCATTCGACTCTTGTACATGCATTTTAGCAACCAGACGCTTTTCTCTAAGTCCAATGATGATCAGCATGATGATCACTTTGGCTCATCCCTCGATCTGCGAGCGTCGTCGGAGGAAAAGCTGTATAACTTACCACTTCATTTCCAACTGAAGACAAACCAGTTTACAAGAGCAATTTCAGGGATTGGATGAAGCCGACAAAACCAAAAAAACCTTTTTTCATCAACTGCTTCCCTGCCACACTGTGCAAACTACACAGACAAACTGCGTACATACCATATCATCATCATTCTACATTCTCTACACACACTCACAACAAACAAGCAAAAGTGACTACTACACTGTGACTGCCATGCCTGTCTGAATTTTGCCTGCATATAACGAGAATGTCTTCTGCTGTAGTAATGCATTGTGTAGTCATCGTCACTCGACAAAGAGTAATGTGAGTAGTTAGGCTCAAGACATCTTGAAGAAATTGGATTCTTATGAGTTTCCCATCCACTTTATAATATATCCTTTTATACATACTTGCTTACGCACATACAGGAAAAAACAAGGTGCCAACTGTCTCGCATTCCAAAAGGTCACACGTGCATTATTCCAGTTGAAAGGGAGTAGTAGCAGGGATGTTGACGAAGGAATAGTAGAAAGAATGCTTGAATGCATGTACAAATATGTATATACATGCATTCAATTTCGTTGATGTATGTTAACTGTCTTCCACTCTTGAATTCTTTTCCACTTTTGAATTCACACAAACAAAAAAAGAATTTATTGTTTTCCTCGAACAAACATTATCAGCTAGCATGAATATACCCTCAGTTTACTAGTCGACGTTGGTTGGAAGTGTAGCCATAAATTAATTTCAGGTTTGTATAACGTTCCCAACAACATTGAAAGTTGAATGAGGAAAAAAGGATTAGTCAAAAGCACGACGCTTCTTTCATTATACACAATACTATATATACGCAACCCATATGACAATTTTAATGCTCGTGGCGGAGATGGTGGTTAGAAAAGAAAATGCCATTTTACAATTTCCGTGTCCCTATTCCAAACACGCTATAGCTACTTTCCTTTTGACGACGATGCATTCTACTAGGAGCGGTTTAAAAATGCACTAAAATAAGTTTTTTTTTGTGACCATCTTCTGCTTCTCTGCACCTAGTTGCGGACGTAATACGATATCCTGACGGAGTAAAGAAAGCCAAAGTTAGGACTTTTGAGGGGGGCGAGCGCATCTCTTCATGGGAAAGGATATGATGGCTAGTATAATATGCAGTAGATGGTGACATCATGTTATGGCGTTTTTGCAAAGAGAAAATAATAAAAGAGAAGGGCCGAGAAACATTAGTGAAAGATGCAATGGGGTTCTACGTGACTGGTCCTTTCATATTAATTAGTTCTTTACACAGTCTAACCGACCTTTTAAAACCCTCAATTTATTACTCTGTCGTTTCGGCTCTTTTTCGCTGCCACTCTAAGTTAACTGAGAAGTGAAGGAGTAAAAGTTGGAATTCCTTTGCATTTTATTTTAGTAGATGCTCTCCTCTCTCCCATTCACTTCCTCCGTAAATAATATGCTTCCCTCATGGCTGTATATCAGTACAGAGTGTGTATAGTATAATCATGTATAATGCAACTTCTCTTTCCTCTCAACAAGCTTTTCTAAAGAAGCAAAGCAATTTTCTGTCTACTACGGCTTTCACCATGCATTTTCCATCATCATCACTAGAAGATCATCAAAGCAGTGCCGCGGTTCATAGGTAAGCAAATGTACATCTGGCTGCCAACAGCATCATCATCGTCATCATTATGAAATACGAACCTTCAAGAAAGGAAAATGATCTTTAGTAAAAATTGAAAATGCTAGAAGGCTTATATATAAATACGCATGTGTTAAGTGTTGACAGTATAATTACTGCTATTTAGACACCAATGGTGAACAGTGCAACCGGAATTCGTAGCAGCGAGATACTCAACCCAATTTTCCAAAGCATGATATAAGTGAATTTAAATACATTCAATTCAAGTACGTATATATGTGTATAAGTATTTATGATCAAAACGTGCCGCACATTGGTACTTATGAACGGTTGAAATCAAAATCTTATTAAAAGTTACATAATAATAAGCAATAAAGCTACAGGTGTCCTATATACTTTTTTATATTTTTCTGCGTCGTATTAAAGTGATTCTCAGGTTGGTGGTACAGCTGCTCGTCTACTTTATTTGGTTGCTTATTTATTCATGCATTGATAAAATTCTATTCAAGATTTGGTGCGAGGACGAAATTGAACTTTTTCCCTCATTATACATTATCGTGACGCAGTAACGGAAGCAGGTTTCTTTTCTGAGATTCCAAGCAATAAACGTCACCATAAGGTGAATTGGAAGCTGATGATTTCCTAAACAATAACTATACCATTTTATATTTATGAATTTTTTACAGCCCTCCGTTCAATCTTGAAAAGCTTTACAAACTCATACGCAAATTGTAAAATATAAAGAGCTTTTCTTCTGCCTGGAGAAAGTAAACATATCACAATACTATACAACTTTTTAGGGTGTGTGTGTGCCGTAATAAATTATTTTGCGTTCTTGCTTGATCTAAATTTGCTTTGAATGTATCATTACCCTTTAGATCTGTTGTGAAAAAAACTCTCTTTTAATTAGCGAGAGTACTCGAGAAAACGAACTAATAAAATATTAACAAAAAATTTGTAGTAAAGTTTTGCCAGACTGAAAGTCATTTTTATATAAATATGTGGAAAGTCTTATATATCTCAGTTTTTCACTTTGCGCGTATTTATTCACAATTTAATGCCTCACTCATTTCAAAGAGCTACCTAGTTTGGTAAAGTAAACAGATAAAAAGATTCGCACAAAAAATGACTTGCGTTTACGCCTCAAATAACCTGTGTGTGTACACCAGACAAAATGAGAAAAAGAATCTGAAGGTCTCTCATCACCATCATCATCATATATGTAGTGCACTATAAGCTTAACGTGTAGATATTATTCTAAATTGAATAGGTTTAGCGTGAACTAGTTTTTAGATGGAGCAACTACTACTGTTTTCTCTACAAAAAAGAAGAATAAATCTTATGAAAGAGCAGAGCACTGTATCACCATCATCTCAGTCATTACATGTGAAACAAACTCTTATATTTACCCTCTTGTATATTGGAGAGCACATATTATACAATAATGTATTACTACAAGCTCACACATACAATCCATATTTAGAGAAAAAAGAAGTGAAAGGAAATGAAAGAAAAAATTCCACTTTTCAAAAGGATAAAGCATGAAAGCTTGGCATGTAAATCCATGTTATTAAGAGGAAAGAAGGAAGAAGAAAGAATAAGCTTTAGGTTAACTTGGTTGGCTGGTTTGGTATGTGCGTTCGTCTCTCTCTCTCTCTCTCAGTAAAATTTTACGTTAATATATTATGCCAACAGCAGTATGTTCACGGTCCATTTCGGAGTCACTTCGCCTTCATGAGCATAATGACAAGCATGTCAACAAAACTAATGCACTGGTTTTCGAAAATCCTCTTTACTGAAAAAAACGACAAGCATATACTACTTGGCCGAGTACAATTTGCAGCACTAGAAGAAAAGAGGAAAAATATAAGAGAGCAATAGTGTAAGTTGTTTGTACCCACACCACACACTAGTACACACCACATGCTATACATGCTTCTCCCTCACTCACTCTCTTTTTCATCTTCATCCTCTCCACTTTTTTCTCCTCACTTCGTTTATACTTATTCATATAATGTCGTCATTTACCGCTTACACGCTGAATGATCCGTGAGAGGAACATCAGTAGAGTGGAAGTAGAAGAGAAGAAGGTAGAAAAAATATTTTTAAAGTAGTGGAGAGCGGGTGAGAGCGAGCATTGAATTCTCCAGAGATACACTAGTGACTGATGAGAATGCATCAAGCTTGTTCTGACAGTTTTATGCATATTTTGTTTTTGCACGTATATTTTGGCACTATATATGTGTGTGCGTACATGTGCCCCTTTTTATACCATGTTGCCTCCATCACACGTTGTTTGTAATAATATTAAATGGGGTAAGCCCTTTTTCATACATACGTGGAAACTTTGTGATACCTTTCCTGCTTCTTTTCCGTTCTAAATTCTTATTTGACCTGAATACAAAATTTAATTCGGCAGTGTTATACCCAAGTGAGGGTTTAGTTTTTTTACCCATCTTCCTCTCTGTGACTCTTCCCTACCTTTTACTGTTTAAAAATTATGTTTTCCTATTTGATTCGATTTTGCTTGCAAAATTAGAGACTATTCGACTGTTATATAACTGAGTAAATAGTAGGCAAGTGTGCACTGGCGTACAGGGACCAAAAGCCCTTGAACAAGACAGGCATAAAAAAATTACACATCTACTTATCCCTCTATATAATATTTTCCTATTATATATAGGTAGACTTATCCATCCGAGGGCTCATTTTGTTAGTTTTAGTATTTACTGATGTGTTACTATCATTATTTAGCCGTAAAATCTATCAAAATCGTTTACAGCACTTTTCTTTCATTTTGGATGAATACAGGTTTAATGAGAACTATTTTATTGTTTAAAAATAAGATTTTAGCGTGCTATTTCATAACATCGGTTTCTTAAAATCCCTTTAATATAAAATAAAACAAGTCCCTCTACAGCACAGATTCATCATTTGTGTGCATCAGTGGGTTAATAAAAACACGAAACTGGAGGCATATATTTATAACAACAATCCATCTCGTTCCGATTCTCTTTCTGACTGAATCTCTCCCACTCCCAGAGAATATTCTCTTGAGAGGAATTTTATACAGTAAGAATTGACGCAGAGCAGTCAGTCAGTGGTTGGTGCACATGTATATTTATTTATGTATGAATTTCGATGTAAAAAACAAATTTCCATTTTGCTTTACATCCATAAATATTCAGCAAGTATTGGCGTTTTCACTTCTGCTTTGCTCCTGTAGTATTTTCATGCTAAAGAATTTGGAGAACACCTCCCTAGGTCTACGGGTAAAGAAGTGACGGTTCACTCTACATACATTGTCGTTTTTTAAAAAAATATGCTAGAAAATTTTAAAGGTACTGCAGTACTTGTGCATTCCCTGTCCGATGAAAACTATGAAACCCTGTACGAACTCGTGTTCATTCACCGTTACAGCACTGTTTTTGTTAAAGTATTCTCGTCTTAAAATTGTAATCATAATATGCATTTGTAATATGTAAGTTTATACATCAGTGGCAGACAAGAAACTAGACATGTTTTACATGTACATTGTATACCGTACGAGTACATAAAACGAGCTTACTTATACACCCCCAACAACACTACACCTCCTTCGTAACAAGAAGCTCTCCAGGGACTTTTTCGGTTGATTTTATCTTCATTTATGCCAATAGCTTCATTTGATGCACACGCGTCAGCATGTACAAAATGAGAACGGAAAAGCAGCATGTGTTTTTTTCTCCTCTCTTTTCTTATATGCGTTTTTTACTTTGGTACATACCAAGTGTTCAGTTTTACTTTCCATCTCACTTTTTATGTATACTGATATCTATCTAAAGTGTAAAAGAGTTGGCTATCTGTTCACTCATTTTGTTTCAGTTCTCCCTCCCATTCTTCTCCTCCTCCTTCAACTCTTGTCATTTCTCACTATGTGAATCTCACGTTCAGTCCGATAAATTGAGGATGTATTAACGCTAAAGTCTTCAAGTTAAATAACGACCACTTTTGTGTGAATAGTGCAACTGTGGAAAAATAGCTTCCAGCTAACAACCAGCTGAGCTTACATACATCCAAGGATATAGCTAAAGCATCGATATTATTATGTATACATCTCCCATCTCCCACCTTCAACTTTCTATTTCGTCTTTTCTTACTTTTGCCATGAAAGTATACCAATATATATATATATAGGCACTGTGACTATTTAGTCAGATAGATATATACCGAGAGAGAGGTGGGAGGATGTTAAAAGTAATCTACCACCATAATGTTAACAGGGCAAAGCAAGGGTCTGATTAAGTGTTTCACTTAATATGCCTATATAAATATACGGTGTATTAGACTTAAGGAATAGAGGCAGCCGCATCAATCGTATATCTTAAGATTACGCAAGGGGAGAGAGAAAATAAGGTTTCCAGAGAATATCTACCATTAAGCTGAATAAAGTAGCGTGTTTGAAAGACAAGAAAAAAGAGGAAGAAGCAATAAGTGCCATGTGTCTGTCTGCTCTTACTACTACTGCTGTATATATACTGTGTGAGTAACATTAAGGTACATTAAGAACAAGCTGACTTGAGCACGTCCTTTTGCCGATAATGAGAGATTGCATGACACTCTGGGGCATCGTAAAATTCTTTTAAAATTCTCACTTCCTTCGTTCGTAAAAGAAGAGAAGACACAGACGAGTATAAAAAGAATGAGAAGAAAGACTGGAGAAAAAAGAGACGAGAGAGCAACCATCATCAAGGATTCTTTTTTACATTTTCCATTGATGGCTTTGTAGAGTTTAAAAAAAGGATGATGTGTAATATTATTCTTGCTTCTATAAACGTGCACCGTCATTTGAAATAATCGGAAAGGGCGCACTTATACTTGTTTCGTCTACCTGTTCTCTCATATTAACATCATCATTCTCATACTGACAATGAGCACTACACACTCCAGAGAGAAAAACGTTGCTGGAGGTACTACTAGGTACTCGACTGCGATTGTAAGTTCGTATCTAATTTTAAAATGAGCGTTAAAGTGATGAAATCGAAAAATGAAGGTAGATGAAAAGACTCTTAAAAAGTAATTTTGGCCAAGGACACTGACGAACATTTTTACAGCAAAAAAGAGAACGCTCACAGTTCCATCCATCCAATGGAGGATGGAGAAGAGAAGAGATACAACAAAGTGGAACAGAGAGAAAGCCGAATGCCTATTTGGGTCAAGTCAAGTGTTGTTATGCATACTGGATGCGCACTTTTGTGCTAGCCCACACATCAATCTTGAATTTCACACGAGAGAAGCATAGCTTATTCGTATATGAAATGAACATGCTGAGTAGATTGAGTAGATGTAATGTTATGCATTATGTACATTTTGTTTTTTTCTCCTTGCCGTTCGTTTCTCACTAACTATATAGCACACGCTCTTGTATTCATCTTTTGTGTATTTTTACCGTTACATCACAGTCAATGAACTTGGAGTACAAAATGAGAGTGTGAATTTTTTATTGTCAAAGAAGTCTTCTCGACGATGACAGGCACATATGCATGCAAATATAGCTACACTTTCGTTTCTCTCACAAAGAGAATTGATGCGCTACTTTACGAGCCCATGAATGAATTGATGAAGAGCACGAGCAAAAGATTTTATAGTTTTATAAGCTTGCCACAACTGCTTCTTATGTAATGCATATGTGTATACTTTGTCAAATGATATCCATTTGGTTATATGAAAAAGAGAAAATGCATTGAATCGCATATAAATAGACGGACAAGTACATATATCCATCTAGAGCCAACAGCATACATAAGAAAAACTATAAACTTGTATAAAGTGGTCATGCTTTCGTTTTCTATTCCACACTGGATTCTCCAGTCTCATCCCGGAAACCTCCATGGTTTACCAAAGACATCAAATCTCCACTTTTCGTTGCATAAAGAACCTGGAACTTGGAAGTTTAGACGAATAACTGTTAAGGTTTGCTTGAAAACTTAAACAAGTATTCATATCATGAACATTCGAGTGTTTACTATATATATATTCGGATGCATAGATATCTCACGGAGCACATCGTATCAATAATGAGGGTATAAATTTTTCTCCCTGAAATAAGAACTTACATTCTTTCTTCCCCTGTTGTTTCAATAGCGAATGCCTGAAAACCAAGGAATATGATATGTGTGTAGGCCGCATTGAAAATACTACACACACAGCTACTACACAGACTACCAGCAGTACGTACCACTGTTCATATCATTTCATTCGTAGAAACTAAAGAGAGCTGGGAGAAGACATTAAGAGAATATTTAAACAGCTCCAAAGAAAGTAGACAGTATACCAACAACGAATCCATACACAGAAATGGAAGCCAAGGGAAAGGTTCTTTTTTCAGTTGGGAAACCCTTGGCGAAAATTTAACCAAAAGGGATTGGAGTAGCGGACCAAGGCCACCTCATCACGTACCGTGTACATAAGGGGGTTCACCACTGTACGTAATTTTTGTCTATATAGCATTTTATCCACATGCAGAAGGGAAGTATATGAAATTGGGAATGTGTAAAACTATGTGAGAAATGTATAATATACATATTTACTCAGCATCGCCACCAACAACCTCCTCTTCTTCAACTACTACGCTGTTATCAGCCGAACGAGTACTTTTGAGTAATAACACCGCATGGTCCTCAGAATTACATATATACAGCAACAGCAAGTACCCAGCCAGCACGTAAGCAGCATAGATAAGTGAAAGTCACGGTGATCGTCATCATCATCATCATCGTCAAAGGAGGAAGATGGAAAGAGAAAGTAAAAGTGTACTACTGGAAGCAAAAGTAAAGGAAAGTACATGTAGACAAACAGACCTTACCATGATTGCCACAAAGACCAATGCTCTCATCACCATACTAGAAAATTTAACAACTTCCAGGGAACTACTACTTTACTACAGCTTCTGTGGAGGACAAAGTCGTGGTGCTACTGAGGTGAAGGTGGTCTGCAGTCTCTCTCCGCACAAGTAACCCTTTTCTCTTCTCATATTTCAATCACATGCATTTTACTTTGCTTTTAGTACTATTTGTACTAAAATATGGTAGATTGTGCTCTCTCTCTCTCTCTACTTCATTCTCAAAAAGTTTATCTGCGACAAAAACTATGGAGCCTTTGGGTTCATGCTTGCCTGAGTTTATGGGGATATTGTGATTGTGTGAGTGTAATAATAATGCTGCTTACTCGCATTCCAAAATCTATGGTTGTTTTATCAGCAGTAAAGTAAGAAAATCATAATTTTCCTGGATCAGATTTGAAGTCGTAGTAAGAGAAAGAGATGAATACTCTATATATCTCTTTGTTTAGTTTGTTGGGCTTCCATATACTGACCAAGTAGTTAGCAGAGTAGACGCTTTAAAGCTTATCTGAGATTGAGCTTTGTTTTTGGCTTACAAGATAAAATAGAGCTTGTTACATATTCGCTCTTGGTTTTATATTTCTGAACTGAATTACACGCACGTGTTTGTGCTGAGTGAGTTGTGTTACCCGAATTGCTTGTGTTCAATTACGCCACAGGCCTCGTACCTAAATAAATAACATGTTTTACAGCATATTGTGCAGGTATTCAAGTGTCTACAAACTTTCTCCATTCGAAGAAGAAAATGTAGACCAACACATTTATTTCGTGTGGACATAATATGAATGACCGACAGATGACGTAGATTAAGAAACTACCTCAGTGTTCACTCATTACCACCCTGTTTTCACAGTCTAACATTTCTTCTAAATTCATTAAACCGGAGGCGTGACTAAATGATCGTCTTCGTGCATACTAACCTAAGATCAAGTTTTGCGAATTATATTCATCTTGTGTTTCACTTACTTTTTTCCACAGCAAGGCCTAAAGACATGTCATATATAATTTTCTAACGGCCCTTACTTATAAAGTACTCAATTAAGTTTATATCTCCATTCATAGACATCATCCTTTCATACTAGAAATCTGAATTGAGAAAATTATTCAAGTGACATTATAATTATGATTTCTCACAAGTGCTCTTATTGCTGCACCGTAGCGTACAAGAAACAACCATTGAAGTAGAGTATCCACTTAAGGGACCAAAAAACTTGTGCTTCTAGGATTTGCTGCAATTCCTCGTGGAATTTAAAGTAATCCTCAGTATTTTCTCTTTTGCTAGTCTTTGTACGCCCTCGCTTCTTCTTGCAAAACTATTGAATCTTTATAATTACAATATTTCAAGATAAATAATCTATGAGCCTCAAGGGATCTTCTAATCATTTGCAAACTTGTATACTTTTTGGGAGGAAGGAGATCACCTTTTAAAATATGTAGTCTACGAGAAACACAAGGATAAAGACTATGGTACTTCCTCTCATGAGAGAATCTACCAACCAGCACGCTACGAGAACGAGGATTATCATCGTATTATCAATGTCATGATGATCATGTATACATTTTACTGCACTGGATTGTGATATCGTACCACAAGAATGCATTAAATCAAGAAATATTCCAAGACTTCCAAGGAATTCTCCTCTTTCAATGGACAAATTATAAAATCACTTTAGGCTTTAAAAGAAGACTCTAAGATATTTGCTTAAATGATACAACGAATTGTGAAACGAAAAAACATTTATTCATACCTATAAATAAGTGGCCACTTGGTATTCAAGAAGTCTTTTAGTTTTATGCAGCGAACTTTTGCTAAGAATATGTGCGTCTCCTCTCAAAACAAAATTTGCTGGTGAGCGAAGCCCTACTGCAAAACTGATGAAAATCTTAATAGCAAACAAACATTGATGGAAAGTTTCTTGATCACTCTCAGCATTCTCTAGGTGTTTGTTTAAACTTCCTCCAACAAGTTTAGGGCGGTTGTGGAGGAGGCGGAGGGGATTTTACTTCTTGCGTAATTCATAATTTGAATATAGAAATGCTATTATTAAATACCTATATGGAATCTTTGTATAAACAGAGTAGGTATTATGTTACAACGACAAGTTTGACGAAAGTAGAATATAAGTCGTCAACTTATTTGCTGAGATTTCAAGCTAATTAGCTGTTGAAATACGAAAACGAAACATGAGCTGTTAAACTACACATCGTTTCCTCAATGCGATGCCTTTGTAAAGCATGTAGTGAATGAAACTTTACCAAACTTTTTGAGATATTATTATTAGATGCGATAATACATAAGCTAGCATTCTCCCATATTTGTGCATATGATGATCAAATCCTCACTGTTATTTTCGTAAATACAGCGCAACCAAGTCTGATATTTATAAACATGAAAACGACAATGCAAAATCTGAAATGATAAATGGAAGCGACACAATTACTTAAACGAACTTGAAAGTACGCCGAGTATAATCACAGCAATCTAAGCCCATTCAAGTAACTTGCTATAGCTAACTCAATCAAAATCTTCATTAAAGAGTTAAGATCAACATTCAGCTAGTCTAGATTTATAGTAATGCTCATAAACATTGATCCGTCAAAATAATTTTCCTCAGTATAAAACTCGGAAATGAATACAAATTAGTGTCTACAGTAAACATCATGAAAAAGTAAAGTAGTCGATAGGGAATACACCAAACAAAATACAGAATTTTTAGAGCCTATTTGAAATGAATGTTTTGACAGAGATAATGGGAAGCGTGAATGAATGCAAGTAAAATGCAGAGACGAAAGAGATGCAATCTGGTTGATGTAATTTCCTCTTTTAAATATTTTCAAGAAGAGACAAAAAAGAGCCAGAGTCAGCAAAACGCACATAATTTCATCATGTCAAAGTGTAAAGTGTATTTAAGTTGTAGATTGCAGACATTTGAGAAGCTCTCATGAAATGTAGTATATAATCGCTGCTAAACAGAAATGAATAGCTGAATTCAATGAGCTAATCTTAAATTTACATCAGCAAACTATTTGAAATGAGTACCACTTGCATAATCTCGGATAAGTTAAAATTAGGTTGCCAACCTCTCTCAACGAGCCGTTGGAGAGTTACTTGACATATTTTACCGCAAAAAATTAGTCTCTTCATCTTCCCTCTCCTCATCTTCTTCCCAGTATACATATTATGTATAGTATATTGTTTCAGTACGATACGATACGAGCGACGACAAGAGCTTCTTTTATTGACGATGAAACTACTTACAAGTGTACCCAGAGCGTACTGATGATCTTCATATCTGGCTGCGAGCCCAAATTTTAAAAGTCAGTTGGGTTTTGCTCAAATCATTGTAGTGCCATTCTCAAGTTATGCTAATGAAATGTAATGTAACGCATAGTAAGCAAATGAAATAACATTTTATTCCATTACACAGACAAAATCTACTATACAGCTCCACTTTTGTATTTCCACAGAGTCTGGTTTTTAACAAGATGCAGGAAGTGCCTTTTTGCTTTTTTTTGTCTGAATTTTTTTTGTGTTCTTTGTTTATGTTTGCTTAATTGTTTATTTACTGCATGGGCGAAGGGTGAAGTTTGACGAATGAATGGCCCTTCAGAAGCTCCAATTGAAAAGGACGTTTGTAGCTCTTTGTGTTATCATTCTCTTTTTTCTCACTTTTAAATGTTTTGTTAACATCACGCATTGATCTAACTTTCACAAGTTTCTTGAATGTTCTACCAACATTCCATGTAAGTTCCAACCTTTTTAGTCGAAACACAGGAAAACAAATACAAATACATGAAACAAAGTTGGTGCTATTTAATATGTAATTTAATTATCTTGAAATACTTTCAAATTAGTACAACAAAATGATTCAAGTTATAATTGTTTGCCATGTTGTTATGTTTGTAATAAGTGCTTTCCTGAATTCGAGTCTTGCTTCGGGGAACTGTGATATGCTAAAAGTACTTTCTGATTTTTGGCAATCAAAGGGGTCGACTCAAAAGTTAATTGGTTTCCCCTTCATTGTCAGGAAGTATCATTATCGTGGAAGGTAATGACTTTCACTCATATTCGCTTTTTGCTATTCTTTATTTATTGTTACATTCCGTTTAAGTTTCATTGCACTGGCAGAACTCTCGAGATAAGATAATTCTCATAATAATGTTACTACTTTGTACATAGATGTTTCCAGATCCCTGTTGTTTACATTTTACTTTGGGTTGCCCTATTCCACCATTTTTTTAGCAATGGGTAGTTATATCTAAGGCCAAAGGAAATATGATTTTAGGTGGACAGAAAGCAGCAACGGTAGCAGAAAATGCCATGTTGTGTCTGTGTCACATGCTTTTATAGGTATCCATATGTATTTTCTTATCTTCATGTAAAATCATTAGTTGTCTGTCGTGTAACTGCATGGCCAAAGATACTTAATCTTTTGGCAACGGTTCTATGAAATCTCAAAGTCTCTTATGATTTTCCCATATCAAGCCCAAGCTAGACATACATTTATTTCCTAGATGTACGATCTGACTGGTATTAAGTGTCGGGAAACTGCACTGCACCATCAAAACTACTACCACAAACCACCACAACTTCAACATATTATTATACGCATAGTTTTATTATTACTTTGCAATGAAACTGGCTATAATAACTAGTAAAACAGCAATCCTTTCAAGAGAAGCTCTTCTGTCTGAGATTGTGGCATGACATGGGATATTATCTAGGAAAAAGCATGAAAACATCATCATGAACATAGTCGTCATCGTCATCAAGTGTTATTTCGGTACAATCACATATCCGAATCATATCACATCACTAATGCGCATTACATTTTGTATGTGTGTGTGTGTGCTTTGAGTACTTAAGGGCCAGTAGGGCAGTGATAAGTACTAATAGCTGTACGTAACCAAAATTCTGGTGGAATGAATGTGAAAGATTTTTTGGGAGATATGCGCTCGAAGTTGCAGCCCAAGAGACTTTGTTTTGCGATATCCACTTGGTGGAATAAATTCTATTGTGAAAGTTTTTTCCTCTCTTACGGATGAAGAGCAGAAAACCAGCTTACCATTACAAACAAGACCGAGTAATATTAAACAAGTATATCTGGACTACTCAAGCAAGCTTACGTTGAAGAAAATACAAATCTTAAAGAAATGAGCCTTTTACTTCTTTCCTTCCTTTCTGCTTGGGTGGCTGATTTGATAGCTTTCTTTTTATGTATAGTCATATATGAAATGTTTCTCTTAGAGTAGCAGCGGTGGGATAATACACTTGTGCAGCTTTTGTACGCAGGAATTTTGGCTATGTGACTGGCGATACTCTAACGTAAGTATTTTGTATAGGTATAAATCTGTCTGAGAAAGAAAACTGAAAATGTTACAGAAAAGGCGAAAAAACAAATAAGACTTGGATCTAGAGGAAAGGACAAAAGAATAGAGTGCAACGAGCCAACTAACTTTTCGTCTATCTCGATGGCCTAAATTCAACTCAACATTTCCCTTCCCATCATTTGGACAATTTGCGTCTCTTGAATCTCAATTGTCTTTCCAATTCCTCAATGGAAAAAGATTGCTGTGTGCTTACAATATTGTTACACACTTTTTTCGCAAAGTGTTCATGGCGAACACAAAGCTAGAATGTTTCGAAAATCAAGAAAGGCAAAGAAAAGATGTGCGACAAGCTATGTACTAAAAATGCTTACACTTCAACCGTAAAACACTACCACCATCACCGCTACTATACTTGTTTTCAGATTCGCATTAGAGAAAAACCGTAGAGGGAACGCGTGATGAGAAAGTTTTTTTTCTTGGTACCGCAGCAGCTAACATTAATATACTGTACGTCAGTATTGCTACAATGATGTAGTCTTTTCCAGATGACGTGATTCCACTTCTTTCAACATTCTCGTTTTTCTCCACTTTTAACTCAGCACTTGAGAGAAATCTAAGAACACGCTCTTGTTTAAATCCACCAGGGGTTTGTCAAACATCTTATATGTTCTCAACGAATGCTCGTTGATGTCGAAATCTGACATTTTCAGCTGGGAAAATAGTGCAGTAAATATCATTATGAAAAGCCAGTTGCATTCAGCCTAAATACGACAAATAAGTTTTCATTTCTTTATGATCTTGTGAAATGCCTTATGCACACACTCCAACTCTATTTTTTGGGAACAGTGTAAGGTTTGTCTTCATTGTACTGTCATGTTTAATAAACTTGAAAAGCTACGTTACTTGTTGAAAGAAATACGTTGAGCTTGATGTATAAGAGGATCAGCATTTTGGTGGGAAGTTGCAATAAAGACTTGCGAGTTGTGCTTGGTCACGTCTTACCTGCAAGAATCAAAGAAACATCATTAATTAGTTATTATTGTACTGGAACGGACATAATCACTTTATATACAGTTAATGGTTAAGTTACACAAAAGAAAGCATCATATTTTTTTTAAGTCTTTAGCTAAGCA
>JAQIXW010001698.1:0-18101 GCA_034700685.1 Willowsia buskii | reverse complement strand
GAAGTGTCCCTTCTTCTATGAGATGAGTCAGTGGTGGAAGAGCAGACTAAGTATAGACTGAACCAATTCGACTATAAAACGGATTTTACATTTTACATATGATGAATTTCGACTACAGAAAGTTGAAATTACCCTAAATCAATTTATAAAGTACATAAACTTTAAAACCGTCAAAATACGCCAAAACTTCATAAGGCGGGATCGAAATACCAGCAAACTGTAAACGGGTATAAAGCGACGGGAAATTGTGTTATGCGAAAATCATTACATGACAATCAAGGAATTTCTTAAGGACCCTAATTTCTATATTTTATAGCGTAAAAGATACACAAGCATGCGCTATATTGTCTAAACTTGTAAACTTTTTTATAGACGGACAAAGGATTAGACTAATTATTTAGATGGATTATTAAGATGAAAGATATATTACATTTATATTTTCCATGAATCTCGTAATAATAAATTGTAATTCATTTTTACATAAGCTACAAGAACAACAACAAACCGATTCAGGGACATTAGTACATTCAATTTACGCTGATTCTCATTTAAATAACAATTGACATTTTTCCAGGGAATTGCTAGTGTTTCTTGGAGTATATTGACAAATTATCACAATTAGCAAAAGTAATTAGCAAAAGTCTATACATCACATTTAATTGTTTTAACGCTAATCAACAGAATGTAATGCCACACGTGTATATAATTTTTTGTACAGAAGCCACTACGTAATACCTGCATTCAAAATCCTCACTCACTACTCATGAGAATTCCTCAACTTATTGCTACCCAATGAGATCTTTCTAGTACCATTTATTCAATATCTGAATCAGCTCTGAAGGGACAATTAAACTTGTCAGGACTATTTTTTGAACCAGTGCTTACTACGGACGGATCCTACGAAAATCTCCATAAAACCTTGTTATTATGGTAAGGTTTACAGAAATCTTAAAATAATCAAAAGACATAAATCCCAGATATACGTGACGTTTTCGAAATATTTAAACGGTGGCATTGACGGACAAGTGGTTCAGATAATTTATTTAAACGAAAAATGTATTACCTTTACACTTTCCATAAATTACGTTATGTCAATAAATATTTAGTTGTTCCAAACTCTGTATTGATTACCAACAAAAAAATTATGAAACGCAAAAAAAAACAAGAAATAAAATTGATGGCTACTTAAACTAACTGTAAGTTTTTAACGTAAAATTTACCTTAGTTAGAATATTTTTTTCATACTTTTCAACGTTGAGAGCTTCAGAGACGACAACAACGCCGCCTAATAACTCCTGCTGAAGTAGTTTAGATGGATTTTTAGTTTGCAATATTCGAAAGTATTATATATGTTATAGATAAAGAGCTTTTATTTATAACTGGAAACAAATTCTCTTAAAGGAACTTTTCATGTTATTCCATTTAAGACGGGCGTACAAACCATAATTCTATTCCTGATAAATGCCATACAAACCGTATTTCAAGGTTTGTACTGTCAATTATTATAAAATATTTTTTGTAGCTGGATAGTAAAAATTTCGTAGTCTCAAATACATTATGAGTATGCCACGCTTCCAAATAAATAAAGTGTAAGTACCAAAATTCACCTAAAATCTTTTAGATTTAAATTTTCCTCTACTCAAAGGCACCCATACCCAGAAGAAATCAGACCCTGATTTTGGCAAAATACAGTATTTTTTAGATTAAAAGCAGCGATAAGCTGTGTATCATTTAAACTTATTTCCTATGGCCCATGTTCCAAAAGACGGAAAATATTTCCAAATTGACGAAAGAAAGCTGTATGTAAATAAAATCTGCTATTCGTGTCACTCATTATCTAATAAATTTTGAGGGCAAAAGTACTTGTTCGATCTCATTTTACATACAAAATAAAGCTCAAATTACTTGTTAATTATCACAAGTCGTATGGATGAAAACTATATTATTTTATTCTTGAATTTTAGTAAACTATTTTCCATACGTTTGCAGATTCGGAAATCCCAATATCCAAATTGGAATGCTGCAAATTGTTACGAATCATCTGCACGCTAACGTTGGATTCATGACGAGATGAAACTCTGTAAACGACTTTTGTGTATTTTACAGCTCTCGTAAAGATAAGACATGGACTTTGGTGTAGATTTTAGAAACACATTTTATGAAACCAAAGTGGAAATAAACTCATAGTGTGACTATGAATTCCATCATGGGTTTTCATCCACTAATATTTAATATGCATGGCCCTCAAGTATGCATTGCTTTTGCCTGCTTTTGCTTTCACTTTCTCTTTTGGTCACTTATTTAATAATTTAATTATAAGCCCGGCTAACAAATAACTATAAAAAGCGCTACTATTCAAGCTATTGCAAACACTACCTTTCGATATCACAAGCCACGATTCTGGTTTCAAGTTGTGTGCAATTTACAAAGTGAAAGGAGCTTTTTTGTGCACCAAGGGCAAAACCACTTGAGTGGCCTTCATCTAAATGGTGAAACTCAGCCCTACTTCCTGTAAGCGAAAAAATATGCGATTGTCAGCACACGACACACGAAGGTTTAGTACAATTCTGTAATTCTCGCTAATTATACGGCAACTATACTTCCCATATGAGAGAAATACGATTTGACACTCTTTGACGATTAGAATTTATTAGCCGATTCAGGAAGATTGATACATTTAATGTACGCTGATTAATTTCTTGAATCTAAATCCCCTGCAAATGCTATCGAAATAAATGTTTTGATGCAATCAGCTTCATGCCAGTCAAGCATGATTCTAATCTTCCTGAAAGCACTAGTTTACAGTAATTGTAATATTTTATGAAAATAATGTTTAATTTTTACTTAAACCCAAACATTGTAGTGTGTATTTACTCTGACAAAAATGTTCTCTTAAGTGCTAGAATTGATAAGCAGCAAACATTGTTTGAGATCTTTCTTGATCAGTCATCTACTTATTTATTTGTTCCCAACGAATTGCAGCATTCCTATCAAATATTTTCTCTGATCAAGAGCAATCCATAGTAAGTGCGCAGTTAATATAATAAATACATTTCGTATTTTTAAGTTGTTTGGCGAATTTATTTGAGGATATATTGAAATTTGTAAACTCATGACTTGCCCCTGATTAACGGATAGCTGGAAAATACTAATGAAGGTTAACTAACTACCTGTATTTTCGAAATTATAAAGTTTGTTGTTGAAGATACATAAATTTGTTCAATTTCTTACGGAGTTTGGAATTAAAAAAAAATTGATGCCAGGATTATGTACGGATTGCTGGCTTTCTACCTTAAAACCAGCCCCAAAATTATAACTTATTCCTTGTCTCAAAAGAGCGTCCTCTAAACACAAATTAAAGATTTTCTGTGACACCAATTATCAGGTTATCATTCAATAAGAATTATACCGGACATGGAAATTCTTACAAATTCCTCGGGATCAGGGATCCAAAAAAATCCCTGGTGACCCGAAAAATCCCTGGTGGCCAGATCGAAATTCCCTGCTGAGCAACAAAAAATGGAAATTTCCGAAAAAAAATCCCTGGTGGCCCCAAAAATCCCTGATTAAAAGGGAATTTTCGATAAAATTTCCCTGGTGACCCAAAAAATCCCTACTCTCCCGGGCCAAAATCCCTGCTGAGCAAATAAATAAAGAAATCTCCAAAAATATCCCTGGTGGCCCGAAGAATCCCTGGTGGGCAGTCAAATTTTTCGGGATCGCGGGTAAGAATTTCCATGTCCGAATTATACAATGGAATTTTCCTGGTGCCATTCAATCAATTCACTGGCAATATTATGGAGATCCTAAGTTGGACTATTTAGTACTTCAAAGCAATTCTTTGCCAATAAAGATATAGAATATTTTCAAATTAATGCAGTGACACAGTCCTGTGCTTTGCTTTTTCCCCTACAAGAATGATATACACAGCATATGGAATTACGTGTAATGATCTTCAAATATTATGATTAGAAGATAACCTTTCATACAAAATAACTTACGCATTGGTTTCAAGCATGCATTGCTTACTTGTACCACTTATATATTTTATTTCCTCCTTTTGTCAATTTTTTAAGTGAGAAAAATGTAATTGAGGTTAAATTGTCAGATTAACAATACCACTGCTGCGTATATCATGCATAAAATTTAGCATTTGCTTTACTTCCACTTGAACCTGGATCTAGCCTTCTTCTATATTTTCGGTGAAAACAAGAGAAGTTTACATTCTTTCTACGAAACGTTTCTTCTAAGTGAAGGAAAAAATCGTTTAGTAAAATATGCTATTAATTTTGCTCATTTTGTAATTGTAAGAGCAATTAAGCAAAAGAATACATTCGGTTTATCAGTTGCTATGCCAAAAGCTCTTAAAGTTGTATCTTTTAAACCACTGAACACCACCATGTGAGAGTTAAGATACTCTAAAAGATCTCAACGTTTAAATATATTTTTGTTGGGAATATTGATACTACTATAGCACAGCTGTGCACCCGACAAAAGAAGGTAATTTACAATAGCATGAAATCAAGCGCTTTGTCTGCAATTACATTGTGAAAAATTGGCAATATGCCAAACTTTAATTCGTGAATATTTCTGATGTATTGGCACATATATAAACCAAAACGCTATCTTAGTTGATGCAAAGATTGTGCATCTATTATAAAAAATCCTTCGCCAAAACATTTGATATTAATGGGAAATTCACTCCGAGTATAGTTTTGAGTGTCAACTTGGAACAAGGAACGGTAGAAATTATCCAAAACTGGCAGCGCTATAGAAGAATACCTTTCAAAATAAATTTATTAATGTATACACACCCAATAAATGTAGCATGTGTGCATATGTTGCTTATGATAACTTTTTATGACGAAATAGCTAATGCTGGAATCAAAACAGACGATATCTTAGAAATATTTGGCGCCCTTAAGAATTGAAACAAATACCCACTTAGCACTGAAATGGTAAAGTATTAATTAACTTCTAGTCCCTACGTCTTGCATTGCAATAATTGTACTGATAACAATATCATCAAAAAACCATATTTTTGCGCTATTTGGTTTTGCAGCGACACTGATACATTTGATGCACTTTTACATTATTTCTGAATGTTGCTAACATATCACAATTAAAATATAAATGTTGACTGGTTATCTGACAACCCTTTCCAATGCAAAGGTGGTTTAGAAAACCGTAAGAAAAGAAGTGATGAACGACTACTACAGAAAGAGGATTTTCAACTATGGAAATAAATAAGTGCAGAATCATCCACACATACGATTATATCTGCAAAATTACGCGCAGCGTACATAGTTTCTCGCTGGAACAAATTAAAAAAAAGGGATCATGATCTTCACACATTGTACATTTGAAACCACTAAACATGGTCATGTGGTAGTCACGGTATTCTAAAGGGCCCTAACTTTTATATATATTTTTATTTGGAATTTTTTATGCTAACAATGGCACAATTGTGTACCCGACAAAAGAATATGATTTACTTTAACACGAAATCAAACGCTTTGTCTCCTAGTACAATAAGAAAACATTGGCAGTCAGCCAAACTCTAGCATATTTCCGCAGTATTCGCACATATATAAACTTAGGCGCTATCTTAGTTTATTCTGGTGTTTGAGAAGAATCCTAGTTTAGAAATGAAATTAAAATGCAGTCTCTCCAATCTGTACAACGTTGTTTAAAATATGCACAAAACCAAAAAATCTACTCACTTATGATACACAACAAATCACTACATTATCTTCATGTATATATGATGTACTATTTACCAACAGGTATTACAATCTCTATTCATGATATACAATTGAGATTCTCAGAAGTGAAACTCCGATGAAGAGAATCCTTAGCCAAAACATTTGATACTAATGGGACACACTTACTGTGGATATAGTTTCGTGTCACTTGGATAAACTTTTCACGACGATTCTTTGAACCAGTGTTTACAATCGACGTATATGAGGAAAATCTACATGAAACCTATCCATTATGGTAAGGCTTACAGAAATCTTAAAATAATCAAAAGAAAAACTCCCATATATGAGTTGCGCTTCCGAAATGTCTAACTGTTCTAAAGAAATAAAGTTCATCACAGGTAACCGAACATTCTCTTAAAGGAACTTTTCCTTTAAGAACTTTAATTTGACTTATGGGGAGCGATACTGATTATGGCCTCCAAAACCGTATTTCTCGGCTTGTGGTGTCATTGTGCTTTAAAATACTTTTTGTAGCTTGCTTTTATAAATATAGTAATCTCAAATACATTTTGAGTTTACCACGTTTCCCAGTAATCAAAGAGTAAATTCCAAAATCTACTGGAATCTTTGAGATTTTCCTCAACTCAAAGCCACTCAGAAAAAATGTCTCCCTGATTTCGGCAAATTCCGGCTAACGTTGGCCTTATAATAAAACTCTCCAAATGAGTAGCTAAACGTAAAAGTTTCCTTTTATTGGTACCAAGTGCAAATTAGAAACTCAACTTAATGATGCATTCCGAAAGAATTTGCATACAAAAAATTCATTTTGTGATTGTTTTTATAATAAAAAATATGCATGGCCCTAAAGTCTACATTGCTGTTTGCCTGCCTTCGCTTTCATTTTGATTTTGATTACTTATTTTTCTCAATCGTAATCCAGGTTGAAACACTAACTACAAAGTAGTGCTACGCTTTGTTTCATCCTAAAACAATACTACTATGCGTCAAAAGCCACGATTTTCGGTTCAAGTTTTGCGCAATTCACAAAGAGAAAGTTGCTTTTTGGGTATCAATGTCAAAACCACTTTTAATATTTGCAGAATTGTCTATTTCATCTCACTGCACCTTACTTAATGTTTTAACAGGCTAGATTCGACAAATTTCTATATAGAACCTACCTATTATCGTAATGTTTAGAGAAATCTTAAAGCAATCAAAGGAAAGAGGTTACGTTGCATTGTCGAAACGTTTTAACTGCGGCATTAACAAACAAGTGGTTTAGACAAATTACTTACATAAAAATATGTTACTCTATATTTTCTTTGAATTACGTAATATTAAAATGAATTTCATTTGTTTCATGTCTGATTACTGATTACCTTAACGAATCCTTGATAAGCAAAAACCGAAATTTTGGGGGTCTTGTTAACTCAGGGTTGCCTGTATAATCTAAGGAGTTAATTTTAATATCTGGAAATATTCTCTTAAAGGAACCTTTCTTATAATTTCATTTCACTTAAAGCGATACTGACATAAACTAAACAAACTGTATTTAAGGTTTAGTGTTGTCCTTATTCTTTTCAATAATTCTTTCCAGCTCTTTGGTGGAAATAAAGTAGTCTCAAATACATTTTGAGTATACTGCGTTTCGTAGTATAAAAAGTAAATTCGAAAATTCACTGGAAACAATTCAAATTTTCCTCAACACTTATCAAAAATATGACAGATTTTGGTAAAATATTCAATTTTTTTAAATGCAAAAGCAGAAAGTAAATTTGACGTTAATAAAACCGAAACTGCAAATTATCAGCACAGAATCCCTCTTGGTAAGCTATAAATGCTAATAAGCATCAAAGATTGTAAAAAATGTTTCATCAGACGTTTCAACGTTGCTTATTACAGAACAGAAACAAAGCCGCCAATTAACTCCTCCCCAAATTTCTGCATAAAAATGTTTCACTTTAATTTTGCTGGATTTTTAGCTTGCAATATTGAAAAAAATGTAAATGTATCATTAGTTTAGAGAAAAATAAAGTTCCTAAAATGCCGAAAACGAAGTTTCAAACTGTAGTCACCTTCAAATTTGAAGCACGAAAGAGCCCTTATAACTGTGCATGCAAAAACCTTCTTATTTTCTAGCTTAAATAGTAAAGAACCTTAAGAATTATTATTTATTACGAACAATAATATCCTCTTAAACGAACTTTTCTTAAAATTTCATTTATGAAGAGTGATATTGATACTTTCTTTTGTTTTTAATAAATTTTTGTTACTTGTTGGTAAATATATAATAGTCTCAAATAAATTTTGAGAATACCGCGTTTTCCTATGAATAAAGAGCAAATTCGAATATTCGCGGGATATTTGATTTAGAATTTCCTCAACTCCAATCCAAGAAATGTGACCCTTAGATCACCAAAATTTGCAGAATTTCATGGAATTTTCTAAAGTGGCATCTACGATAAGCAATAAAACAATTTAACCCAAAAACGCAAAATATTTCTAAATCGAGGAAAGGAAAGCAATAAACAAGAATTGCTATTTATTACACCCATTGTGTAATTGTAATCGCAAAACTACTTGCTCTAGCTATTATTACTAATAAAACAGCTCGAATTACTTTCTAGCATTAGATTTATGACAAGATGCAACTCTATAAACTAATTTTGAATATTTTACTGCTCTGTAATAATAAGTCATTGACTTAGTCCTCTCATTTTTTAAGGCAACTTCTACATAACAAAAGTTGAAGAAGCTCATAGTTTGACTCTGAATTCCATCTTAGTTGTTTCATAATAAAAATTAACATGTATGGCACCTCAAGTCTACATTGCTTTTTGCCTTCTACTATTTTCACTTCCTCTTTCAGTCACGTATTTATTAAGGTAATTGTCATCCCGGCTAAAACACTATAGAAATCGCTACTATTTAAGCTATTTCAAACACTACTATTTCGTGTCACAAGTCACAATTTTGCTTTCAAATTATGAGCAACTTACAAAATGAAAGTTGCTTTTCTGGGTACCAATACCCAAAGCATATCTTAGATTTGTAGATGAAATTACCTATTTCATCCTAATCTAGTTAACTAATCAATATTATAAAAAACGAGTTCCAGCATTTTATGGCAATCAAATAAAAAATACACACAATTAGTTGCCTTTAGCTAAATGATAAAAATTATCCTCGTACAATAAGCGAAGCGTATTGTGATTGTCACTATACGACACACGAAGGTACATTTTTGTAATTGAAGTTATTAACGGAACGACTGCTCTTCTCTTAAGAGAGAAATGCGCTTCGAAGCGTTCTGACAATTAAAAAAATTACCGCTTCAGGGACATTATTACATTTAATGTAGGCTGATTATTATTTAAATATCGATAGATATTCTCCAAATATTGGACCAACTATCATTAGCGTCCAACCCCTTTTGCTTTTGTTGCCGGTCCCAGTTTAATTATTTCAATCCTTATTCCATATAAACTTTTCACCAGCTTTTCTATAAGTGTGGAATAGCTGCTGCAAAGTATTGACTTTACTTCAAAACTATATTAAAACTGATATTTTAATGACCTTGATTTGTAGATTTTGTAAAAAAAATTAATCCCTTAATTTTCTGGAAGTTTAAAATTGCCACCTGAAATTTATAATACCCATTTCTGAACAAGTGCTGAGCATAACAGGTATCCTGACAATACTCAACTCTAAAATTTTTAAACCGGTAACAAAAACATCAGGAACCGTTTATTTAAAATATTTAGTTCATTTTCGCAAATACTGCAAAACAATACATGGTTAAGCAGTCATCATTTTTATTTGCTGATTTTAGCATTATAACGGTTTCTTGAGATTCTCTCACAATTAGATTAATAACAACTTAATATTTTAAATCCTCCTAACAGATTTATAGATGTAAGTTCAAAATTACAAAAATACCTGTTAAAAAGTTTTAATCCGGCCTAAATAAAAGTTATATAAATGGAAAAGTATTATACATTTGTGCTTTTCCTAATTTATTTCAAAATGTACACTAGACCTGAAGCTATATCGTAATTTCCCACGACCTCGAAAAATGATGCCGTTTATTTCGAGCGAACGATTTCGCAATATTTTCTTTTTTAAATATGGTAGGCTGAAGTAAAGTGTTTCAGTTTTTAAATATTATGGATTATGTGGTCTCAAATACATTTTTGATAAACCATGTTAGATATTTGTTGGCAGCGCGATTTATCATATTGAAAGTAGTCGCCTAGAGTACTTCCCTATATAGCTACTTATGCGATGCAAAAGTAATATAAAACTGAACATTATCCGAAGAAGTTAATATTACGTTGTTGCTTCTTAATCCTGCTTCTATTCAAAGTTTTCAATCTTTATTCTCAAATTTGTGAAATGATTGTGTGCCTTAAAGATTAGCTTACGTTTTTTGTTGTCAAATATTGGCTTTTACCAGAAGCCTGGCTTGTAAATTGTACTGTAATGATTTATTTTGTTATTGATTTTAAGCCTAATTCCTAAAAAATTAATGTATTTTCTGAATCAGAATCTGGAATTTTATAGGAATCAATACTACTGTGCCGTCTGGTTGTTTTTTTGTTTTTGAAAAATTTGAAAGTAAGAAGTGAAAACCACGGTGAATAACCCACAATAGTATCTACATCACAAACCATTCAATTATTTAAAAGCTTATCATTTTCATTTAATTGTACATGTATATGAATCGGTTTGCAAGGAAGACTACGAAATTTCTTCATTCATAAAGCTTATTCACTATTCATGAGAATTCTTCAACTCATTGCTGGTTTCCCAAACGATAATAAATATGGAGCTAATTTTCTCCTTCATATCCGGTGAAAGCATGGGAAAGTTTCCCCTGCTTCTTATGTGACACCATCTATAAAGTTATCATTTTATAAGAACTATTCAATGGAATTTTCATGGTGTCATTTAGCCAATTCACTTGCAATATTATGGAGATTTGAATCATTAATAATTATTTTGAGAACTAAATAATTCTTTCGAAAATTGCTGGTGTGAAGACCAATCAATTTCTATATATATTTGCGTATTCAAGTTTAGCAGTATCCCTCACATAAGAAATATCACTTCAATGCACCCTACAGTGAAAAAATATTTTTGTCCAAGTGAAATCTAACGCGTTGTCTCCAAAATCCTGGAGGCATTGCCTCTTTACAATATTAGCATTTGTATTTAAAATCACTAAAAAATTATGTTACGACTTCTCATTGAACCAGTCTATTATTCAGACTGACGGCTTCGACAAAATACTACATATGACCTTGCTTGAACCGTGATTTTTTCAAGAACAGTAGAACAATCGAAGGTAAACACAGGCATGCGCTTCATTGTCAAAATATTTAAACTGTGGCATTTTTGGACAATGGTTCGGACAAACTATTTTGACGAAATATATATTACGTTTATATTTTCCATGAATTACGTGATACTAAATTAAAATTCATAAGTAGTTCCAGAAGTTACATAAACGACAATAATGCCGCATAAGAACTCCTTTCACGTTTTAGGGTTTACACCTTGCAACGTATCATTCATTTATGAAAAATATATGCATGGCCCTCAAGGCTACATTGCTTTCAAATGCTGCTGCTTTCACTTACTGCTTTGGTCACGTATGTAATAACAAATTGCATTTCTTAACCTCCTATGAATATTGCCTTCATATTCTCAATTGAATGACCAAATGTCACTGTATTCTTCAAGAAATGCACTTTTGATCACACGATGGCCGTCAGTATAAAAACTAAACTGCAAACTGTATTGCTTCTAATCAATTTCTATACTTTTTTAAAAAATAAATTGATGCGGTCACTCCACTTACTTCACAGAACCAATTGAAGTTATAAGTCTTTCGCTAGTGCAGATAAGTTATATCAATGAAAAAAATCTCACCTTAATATTTTCAGTTTACTAAAATATAGATAATACGTATGATTTTATTGACAAAACATAACTTTAGTTATAATCAAAATTACAACTACCACAAAACCGCATTAAAAATAAACATTTGAGACATGCGGAATCTAAGTTCAGCCGAGGATAATTTGAATGACTTCTGCAGCTGCAAACCAAAATATATCTGCCGTCAACGGGTAACAATCTTTCATTCTATCTGATATTTTAAAAAGGCTGAAGGTGTTCTTTAATTATATAAATAGAATGTGCTACACTCTCCAAATTACTTTGCTAAAACCTTTGACGCTAACGAAGAGTTCTTAAAATTCGTCAAAAATTAAGGTCTGGAGGGATATTTAAAATTACATCACGACTAATCTTTGAACCAGTGTGTTTACTACCAACGGATTTGACAAATATCTAAATAAAACCGAGCTATTATCGTAATGCAAACAGAAAGCTGAAAACTTTCAAAAGAAAAAACAAGGTATACTATACACTTTTTAAAATGAGTACCTAAATTGCATCGAAAGACAAATTATTTACATGAAAATTTATTGCCTTTTTACTTTCCATTAATTACGTATTATTGGAATATATTTCCTTTCAGTTGTCTAGTTCTTTAGATCAATCCCTCATAAACAAAGACAGAAATATTGGGGCTCTATTTAAATTTTAATCGCTGCGGGTTTTCAATATTTTGCTGCCTTGTTAAAAATAAGACATGTACTTTGACCTTAATTTTTAAAAATAATCTTAAACCCAAGAAAGACCAAAATTCATAGTTCGACTTTAAATTCCATCATGGATTTTCATCCGCTAATAAAAAATAATATGTATGGCCCTAAAGTCTACATTGCTTTTGCCAGCTACTGTTTTCACTTTCCCTTTTGTTCACTTGTTGAATAAGTTGACTGTAATATTGGGCAGAAGACTAATTATAAAAATGCTACTATTTAAGCTATTACAAATATTACTATTCCTTTTCACAAGCCAATGTACACCAAATTGATGTACGCTGATTATTTTGAATATATATAGACATCCTCCAAATGGATGGACAAGTGAATGGTCTACCATTTAGTTAGTCCCTACATTATTCAAGGTAGCATTGAGAAATTAAAAAATACACCAGCTTTCGTCATGATTAGCCACAGTGCCATGAGCAAGTTAACAACTATCCACAAAACATTAATCAAACTTTTAAAATTAAAATAATCATGTAACAGTATATAGATGAACCATTTTTACACCAGATTTCAAATGAATTTGGGTGTCACAAACTTATATCTTAAAATCCTATTTCCAGTCAAGCTATACATCCATTAGGCTAAATAGAAAATATACGCATAATCTGTATTGCCTGACAGACATTGTACTTTTATTTAAAAACCCTAAATTCTGCGTTTTATCAAAAAAGTTTTGCTTCGTCTTAACTACTGCATAGTAAGCTTTACTATAAAGCTATAATAAGCCCATGACTACCTGCCATTTAAATTTTTTAGGCAACTAGGACTAATTGTCAATAGTTTAAATTGGTTAAAGTTTAATTGTTGCTTAACTAGGGATTATTGTTTAAGCAATTCACAGTAGGGCAGTTTAATAGCTTGGGCAACCAGTTAAACTGTCCTACTGTTAATTGTTTACACCTATTCGCGATGGATTCGGATATCCTGCACGATTCTCTGTTTACTCAAGCAATAAATGCAGAAGTGATCCTTACATTTCTTAATACCGTGTGCAAAATATAGTTTCTTATTAATAATATTAAGTTAGTTGTATTCTAGTATTAATCTATTTGAAGGGGTAAGCAAACCTAATACTTATAATGAAAACTTTTCTCACAAAAATCCCTTCGTATATTGTTGTCAATCTGGATTGATGACTTCGTTTTCCAGTGCTGATTTGCTGAATAGATTTTTGTGTCCATTTTATGAAGCTGGCAATGCTGACACCTGATAAAGTCCTGATGAAACCAATTGAGTCCGATCTCCGACTCCGTTCACTAGAAGCATAATTTACAAACTAGTAATATTAAGTCATCAAGCAAGCTTGGCATTAATAAATGTTTTGAAAATGGATTCCTAGACTACACAACTGCATTGTGATCATTATAAATGTAATTTATAAATTGTATTTAACCCAAATACTGTATAATTTTTCTTCACATATCCTGATAGGCGAAGGCTGCTGTCATCTTCTCAGAATAGTCGATTGTGTTTCCTTAGTTCTAGTAAAGGTCCCTGCTGAAGACGATATGGCTAGTGAACGTATCTGAAATCAATAAAAAGAGAAGCTGGTGTTAGATTTTATCATTTATACAGTATGCATATCATTACAATTGCAATGTATCAGATTGCATATTTTCAAATGATTCGTGTCTCCTTTTTTAAATATATCTGACAAATATAGTTTTTCACATTTTAAAATTACAGAATGCTGTTTGAAGTCATAATATCAAATTTGATGTGGAAATAAAGACATATATCAAAGTACTTTTGCTGCTAGTATTTATGTAAACAACTCATAAATATAACAGATCAAAATGTTGTGTGCAGTATCAGGCTTTAAATAAAATTTGTTTTAGTAAATACGTATGAAAGAGTGCACACAAAGTGAATGGGACCAGGACTGGATTCTTTGGATGAGTTCAAATTTTTGTTTACAAAATGATTTTCATGATGTGATCTACAGACAATTTTTTTGTTAGGCGTCACAATCTTAAATATTTTCTTTCGAAAGCCTATTCACTTTTTAAGGAAATAGGAAAAGTCAGATTGACAAATTTATAATTCGTAGAAGATTTTTGCGATAGAATTCATGCGTATTGTTGATACCAACAGTTTTCTTATTTAGGTTTGAAGAATAAGGCATAATATCTCGTCATGTGAAGATAGGGGCAATCATAATGATACCTGGATTTACGCTGATAAAATAATATGCAAATTGCAAAAAGTCACGGTTCACCTGTATATTTCATTTATGATGGGGGCTATGCACTTACATGCAAAAAGCACATGAAGGGGCAAAACTTTATTGCACTTGTGTGTGTCCGCTGTATGTTTTTGGATTAACTCACACAACGATATGAGGAAAACAGTTGATGACTTTATGACTCCATAAAATCTATATTCATACGTTACAAGTTACTACGTGCAATACTCAAAATAAAAACATTTCTGAATCTTCTGACTTGTCGCCCCGCTGTGATTTTCATTTTGTCCAAGGTACATTATTCAACACTAACAAACCTCCAGGAAAAAAACATTTTCTTTACTTTTTAGGGCGCGTTATCATTTAGAAAGAACGAGAAGATAATCAGCAATCAAAAATGACATAAAGTTATTATTGGAAAATGTTCATAGTTGATATTTAGAAAAAAGGGAAGCTGACAGGAAAAAAGTATTCACTATAAGTTTTTTATGACGCCATAAAACAATCGTACATCCATTTGTTGGTGTAACAAAAACATAAATGGAAAGGTAAAGAATTCAGAAAGGACTACATATAATATCGCATTTAACGTTTTGGGACTTGCAAGTTGATCGCGGAACAGTTTGTAATTTTTTATGGAAAGCTTTCAGTGACATGCATCACATGAAATAAATAACGCCGAGGACTTCACGAAAATCATAGCAGTCCTACAGATGTCGAATTTCTCTTGATTGCAAATCATCACCACTGTTGTCTGCATTTTTAAGATGGAACTCATATTTGAAAGAATGATACGAAGAAAATATGTGAATTTTTAGGGTGGGCGGGCACTAAAATATTTATTCAATTAACTGCCATTTGTTACGCTTTATTCAAATCGAGAGTAAAAGTTTCTCTTGAGATCAGAGAGATGCATTCAAAAAATCCATAATTTATATTCCATACCCTACAGCACTAAAACATTACCAATTCCTGAATTCATTATTACACATCTCGCTTGCTGCCTGAGCTGCAACATAATAAGTAATAGGAATGTATTAGGTTAAATTGAAAACTTTATGCTGTATTTGCGACATAATTTCAAAAGCTAAAGTAAGCACCACTATTTAGAGAAAGTGAAGGTATCTTCTTCATTGAATATATTTTCAGGAAGATATGAAGAAAGAAAAGCATGTTATTTCCACGAGGGCCTTTTCTGCGTTTACAAAAGCACACACTAAAAGTTTTATGGTTTCGTTTCACTAAAGTTATCCCACTTACACACCCTTATGATAAGCAGACGAATGACAATAATAAAGCTTTAGCTTTCCAATAATACGGCACCTTCCAGTTCTTCTAAATATATTTTCCTTTTAAAATTTCTAAACAGGCTATATTATTTTTCAATCTAAAGCTTAGAATACCTCGCATTTTTGTGAGTTGCGTGATAAACAAATTGCATTATTTACTATTATTATTATGTCACCATGGTATCCATATGTCATTTATGTGCTGACAACCAGTTGTAACTTCCTCAATCCTGTTCTAATGGTTACAGCTTGTATTAAGGATGCGGTATCTTTTATTGTCATAAATATGGTAAATAAATCTGAAAATTGCAGATGATTGTCTTATTTTTGTATCTAATAAAATACATCATATAATTGAGGATTTAATCAAGTAGTGGTGAAGTATTCTTCTCTATTGTCAATTATTTAGAATCAAGATAAAACCTTTTCGGCTGGGTGCATGCGTAAATTTTGAATACTTTCGTATGCAATCATTCAACCAAACACAATTTATGATTATATCTTTAAGTCAAATTCAATATTTGTTTTTATTTTTAGCCTCTGGTTCTCTCTATCCTGCAATTACTTTTTTTAGTTTAATTAACCTTTCTCTGTTGATATGCGAAAGCTGCTGTGATAAAATTACTGGAGTTCATCTGTCATGGATATATCAGGTAAGTCACCATTGCAATAAAGTGCATCCGGTTCTATTAATCATATAATTTAAATTTTATTAAGTATATTATATAAAAGGTAAGCTGCTTATCTGATGATGCACGCCGGTTTTAATGAAGACAAATTTGCATGTGCAAGGGACCATAATTGTGTATGCACCCACCATACAATGTCAGTATTTGTATCGCTTCAGAATACAAAGTTGTTAAAAAGCAATCCAAAAAAGGTATTATTAGATAGTATCATTGACCCTCTGGTCAATAACAATATAATTTTTATAACGTGAGTTTACAAGCACGTGATTACATCCTGCAAACTTTTCCAAGTAAAACTAAGTATACTATTGTATCTCTCAAAAATTAAATCAAAGTAGCAATAAAAATGACGCACTCGACTCGATCTGAATATATAAGAAATCTGCCTCGACATAAAAATGACAGTTAAGTGAATAATTATTGGTTGATTGAATAACATTTGATTGATGCGTCTCCTTAAACGCCAACAATACATTTTACATTTGCCTTTCTTATTTGGGTGACCGGCACTTTAATCCCAATCATTTAATCCCCATCATTTCATCCCCATCATTTCATCCCCAAATCATTTAATACCCAATCATTTCATCCCTGAGTCATTTCATCCCCATCTTTTAACCCGTATAATTCGTCGCCAGTAATTATTTGACTTTTTATAAAAACGTGCTATATCTATTATCATGCATAAGTGTACCTGAAAGCCAGGTTCTAACATAATTACATTTACTGAAATAAAGCTTACGTGGTGAAGTGCTTTAGGTACACAGTGTAATTTGTAATCAAAAAACCAAATAATTAACACACATAAAAACAACAAGATAATAGATAACTCAAATTACGATTTCCAAAACTCGTGACTTCCGGGATGCTAACTGACAGCAAAATTTGTATGTTGTGTTAGTCATATTAGATGTACTCTTTTAACTGTATGACAAAATTATTCTAAATGGAAGGTGTTTTACACAAGCCTAGTTTGCCAAGTTATACCTTATGTAATTTTGTCGAACCTGAACCTGACTAATGTTGAATTATTTATTTCCCTCTCTGGGGTGGGGCGGCAAGTGGAAGCTTTTTACATCTCGCTTTGGATTTGGCGTTGGAAAGCAATATTTTTTAAAATTGAGAATTCAAAAATTTATTCACAAAGATTTAATTTGTGAAAGATGTTTGATTTGCTAACACAATTGAGGACGATTCGCATTAGCTTTGAATTCACAGTCTCTATTCCCTACCAAAACGTTGGTGCAATGGAAGTTACTTAAACAATGCTTAACTACTCGTTATAGCAAATTATAATATATGCGAAGGAAGGGAATAATTGTTTACTTTTCGCTGCTATGATACTTACTACCAAAGTAGGCAGAGTCTACTGTCACAATATAGTATAATATCCCTTTCCCCCAGAGCGTGAGCTCAGTAATGGAACTAGGTTTATATATTTTAATTATTTTCCTTTCAGTATCCTATTTGAAATCAACAGCCATTAATGAGTAATATGTTTTTATAACCAGTCGAATAACTCATTGTCATGAATGATAGAGATTAAA